>PVHX01015295.1:0-47847 GCA_004024805.1 Geosciurus inauris
TAAAAATCAAAATTAGTGTGAGAAAATCCCAGATGAACAAAATATCAACATTTCAGATTAAGTCAAGGTCAGAGCCTACATTTGCATGAGCTGGATTCCCTTACCATCCCAGCCCTGGTTCCAATAAAACTTTATTTTAAAAAATGTCCCATGGGCTATTGTTTGTAAATTTAATTTTAAAATACCACATTCAAGTATGATTTTATTCAATTAGTGAGTTTTTTAAAGATGTGTCTAATTACATTGCCCTCATCTTGGTCCTATTGCAAAGTATCCTTGAAAACAGAGTTGCCAAATAAAAGACAGGATGTACAGTTAAATTTGAATTTCAGAAGAAGGAGATCCCATGAGCTGTGCTTATGCGTGAAGATTATTTGATTGTCTGAAATTCAAATGTAGTAGCATATCATGTGTTTTTATTTGCTAAATCTGGCAGCCCTACTTGAGAAGCATCACACTGGCACCCTCTAAGATGGTATTTGGTTCCATAGCAACATGCCCCACCCACATATACATACATTGTACACACCACGTGAATGACACTCCTGGACATCAGCACAATGTATCCAGGGGCTTTTCCTTGCTTGGTCTGCATTCACCATCTGGCTTTGTAGTTTCAGATACTGAGCCTGACCTCAACTTCCTGACCCTCCTGGCCCCCATAAATTAGGTTCTGGTACTCAGCTCAGAGTTCCCATCAGCAGGACAGGTTCCACAGTGACAGCTGATACAGAGCCCTGGGCCTTGCAGCTCTTTGTGTCACTCTCCACATACCCAGATTTAACCAGTCCTTTTGCTTTACTTGGACCCCCTCTGACTTTCAGCATCCTTCTGGGGAGTAGAATTCGTATCAGTAGGGATGGGGGTCAGGAAGAATAACAATAAACCTCCCAGAGCAAGAGGCCATTAATGTATCCATGGCAAATCAAATACGGAAGGGCCTTTCCAGCCCCCGTGTAGAGTATGTCAGAAAAACAGGTGGAGCCAGAAAGCACAGAAGAGAACCAGTGATGATGTCAGAAGGTCCAGGGAACTAAAACCAATTGTCTGAGGAGGGGTGGGGTTGTACCAGCTCCAACAAAACTTCTGCTAACCACAGAGAGAGAAGTGAGAGGGAGAGAGGGAGACAAGACTCTACAGAAGAGAAAGAGGAAAGAAGCGAGCCAGAAGTGGAGTCTGGTGGATGACATGAATTGTCAAGGTGGGGTAAGTGCATCCCAGCTGAACTGTGGATGCAGAACACCACACTGCACCCTGCTGTGGGTCTTGCCTGGGATCTTCTAGCTCTCTCCCCTTGCCTAGTGTTTTCCAGAGTGAACTTGCATCTGAATTACCTGGGATGTTTGTTAGTTCCAATTCCTGGCCATCATCCCAGATTCAAGCTCTTAGAATCTCAGTTATGAGCCTAGGATTATGGCATTTCAAAGCTTCCCAGGGGTTCCTGGGCACCCTAAATTCAATCTCGGATGAAAACCAAGTACTGTGAGGAGAAAAGAGGTACTGGCTAGACTGTATTTAACAAGAGAATTCTCTTCATCCTGAGGTTCTGTTTACTTGAGTTTTGGGCCAGGCCCCGGACTGGTGGTCATTCTGGGAAATACACTAGCAGGGATAACTAGCATGACAAGGACAGGCAGAAGCTGTGAGCATTACACAGCTTCTTTATGCAAAGGTCAAAGAATCTAAAGACTGACTCTGTCTCTGAGTGGGCATCGTGAACAGGGAAAGAATGATTCTGTGCCAAACAACATCCATCCTGCATCCCCAGCTTTCTCAGAAGTCTCCAGATTGCAGATCTGGAGTCCCCTGTCCTAGATCTCACTCTCTTCCAGAATCTCCTCCATGGTGTTGGCCAGGGTGAAGTCTCCCTCACTGCTCTCAGACAGGCTACTGCCACGGGGCCAGGCCGTGTGGCCTCCGTGAGGATGGGCACCCAGGTCTCCCAGGCCCCGTGTGGCCAGGTGTGAGCCATGAGGTGAAGACTTCAGCTTCCGAAGTGTCTCGGCACCATCTCCATCTGAGAGCTTCTTGGGACATTTCCCCAGGAACCGGAAGTTCTTCCCCAGGACCCAGGCTCCACAGCCTGAGTGGCGATCTAGCAAGAAGCGGACCCAGAACTTCCGAAGTTCAGCCTTCACCTGTCAGGTAAGATTATAGGCTTGGAATCATTTACTCATGTGTCCATTCAGCAAAATATTTATTGAATAGCTACTCCATGCTACCCTTGGGAAATTTACTTTCTATGTGGTGAAGACAAAGAGCAGCAAACAAAAACACATAAACATTGCAGATGACAATAATACTATGAGACCATTAAACAGGACAACGTGGTAAGGAGTGTTAAAGATTACAGGAGGCCATGGTTTTGCACTAAGCTTTTGCCCTGAACTCCAACAGACTAGACTCAAAGTTAAGATGGAGTTACCCATGCTAAAGTTCCACCTCACCCAACCAAGACTTCTTTGCCCTTCAGGGGAGAGAGGTTAGAGTCTAACTTTCCAAATAGATCAGGTTCAATTGGTCTGTTTAATGAAGTTCTCTCTGCCTTAACCCTTACACGAAAAGTTAACCTGAGGTCATCTGATGTTAACCAATCAGTTGTTTTTCTACGGTTCTGTCTATTCCTTGTAAGGAAAGTAACTTTGAAGACTGCTTTCTTCTACCTTCCTCCATAAAACTAATGTCCTCTGCTCAGACCACTGATGCACTTATTCTATTTTATTGAATGAAATATTGCCTGATTTTAGAATTGCAAATTAAGCCAAGTAAGATCTTGCAACTAAATTGTTGTGGTTTTGTCATTTGACAGGAGATTAAGAGCTTGAGATATGGTGTTCAGAAGAGACTACGTGTGGTGGCATTTGAGCTGAAACCTGACTGATGGACAAGGAGCCCTTACTTGAAAATACAGAAGCAGCAGCAGTGAGTGGAGCAGAAGATTTTGCTCTGGAAAGCTTACATTCTAGTTGGAGAAGACAAAAACACATATTTAAACCTGGAATGGAGGGAGGGGAAATAAAAGGGGTCTTGTAACTTCACCAACCCCTAAAAACAAGAGAAAACACCTGTTCTGCCCCTTTTTCCTTCAAGCCTTTTCCCAGGTGCTACAGTTTGATATTGAATGTCCCCCAAAGGCTCATATGTTGAAGGTTTGGTCCCAGCCTGTGGTACTGTTGTGATGTGGTAGAAACTTTAAGAGGTGGGGCCTAGTGGGAGGAAGTTAGGTCACTGAGGGCAGACCTTTGGAAGGAGTATTGGGACCCCAGCCTTCCTCTCTCTTGCCCTCTCTCGGCCTCCTGGACACCATGAAATTAGCAGCTCATTCCACTCTGTACTCTCAGCATGATGTGCTGCCTTGTCACAGGCCCAAAGGCAAAGGGGCTCAGCAACCATGGACTGAAACCTCTGCAAACATGAGCCAAAATAAACCTTTCCTTACTTTTAAGTTGATTGTCTCAGGTATTTGTTATAGTAACATAAAGCTGCCCAGCACCAGAGAAATAGAAAACTGGTTGGGGTCATGCAATAATATTCATAAAAATTATAGTTCCCAGGTATTGAGCTTTTACTATCTGCTCAGCATGCCTGGGACATCTCTGTAAGGTAAGGACAGTTATTATTCTTATTTTACAGATGAGGAAAGTGAAGCTAACTAAGATACAGTGACACCAGAGCTCCAAAGTGGGTGAACCAAGACTTGGATCCAGATGTTTGGATTCATGCTTGTTTCCTCCATTACACTTTAATCCTAGCGTATCTCCAGCAGGGACAGGGATAGGTTCTGAGCTTTCACACATCCATCATGATGTGTGAGTATATTCAGCAAAATATTCAGCAAAATATTTATTGAATAGCTACTCCATGAGAGAAGTGAGAGGGAGAGAGGAAGACTCTACAGAAGAGAAAGAGGAAAGAAGCGAGCCAGAAGTGGAGTGTGGTGGGTGACATAATTGTTAAGGTGGGGTAAGTGCATCCCAGCTGAACTGTGGATGCAGAACACCACACTGCACCCTGCTGTGGGTCTTGCCTTTTTTCATTTGTATAAAATGTCTTTTGCTCTCTCTACAGGATGCTCACAGTACATGCTAGTCATGGTTACACCGTCACATACACAGAAACCTCTGAGGACAGGAGGATTCCCGTCCCAGCTTCAGCAGATGCTTGAATGACAACATGGAAAACATACCTCTCCATTGACAAAGCCATACTGCAAGGCCACAAGGAAACCCTGGAACAAAAGGAAGACGTGATGTGAACTTTGACTGATATGTAGATGTGTCTGAGAATTACCAGCAAAGTCCAAGAAACCCCTCAAAGAGGCATGCAACTACATAGCTTACACTAACTCGTCATACTGGTTATGCTAACCTGGATTTCTAAGGCATCTTCTCTTACTTTGGCATCTACTACCCATAGCAGCCTAGGTGTTTGCTTTGGTGGTCACGGGTATCCATAGGTCAAAGAAGATTCAATACCCATAAATCACTCAATTACATGAATACTAGGCAGGCTACTCCCCCATTTCTACTTGTCCATGGTGGTCACTGGCTAACTTATTTTGCCTGACTTGTGCTCTTCTTTTTGGAATCTGGCCCTCTCCTAAACCTTGGGCCTCTGGCATGGCTGTCAATCACATGGTCTCCCCATTGTAGAATGGCTATCACCTCAATAATTGGCCCAAATTGGCCTGTGACCCAAGCAAGGCCAATCAGGGTTCTTTTCACTGGGAAATGGGGGAGTACAGCACACTCTTCCCCTCATTTTCCATCTTTATACATAATGCAAACCCAGAGATACTGCTAGAATCTTCCCAGCTACATGGAGAAAGCCCATCTGAGCTTGAAGCCAACACAGAAAAAGGCAGAGGCCAGAGAGACAGTGAATCATATTTCTGATGACATTGTCTAAGAACCTGGATGCAGATGTCTAGTCCTGACTTTTTCATTTATGTGACATGATAAATACCCTTTTCTGTCATCAGAATATTTCTTTTCGAAAAGATTGATTATTTCCCATCTACGGTTTCCTATCACACTTAGAATAAAATAAATTCCCTATCCACAGATGGTCCTAGGTGATCTAGGCTCTGTGTCTCTGTGTTGCTGATTTCATCTTACGCCACACTTCCCTTTAGCCACTATATTTCAGCCACACGGGCTTTCTAGATTCTTTGAGCTTGTCAAGTTCATACATCAAGTATCTATTGCTGTATAACAGTGGATCAAAATAATAAGGATGTATCATTT
The DNA here is from genome assembly GCA_004024805.1 of Geosciurus inauris. Taxonomy (NCBI): domain Eukaryota; kingdom Metazoa; phylum Chordata; class Mammalia; order Rodentia; family Sciuridae; genus Geosciurus; species Geosciurus inauris. The sequence goes on from PVHX01015295.1 coordinate 5,247, forward strand.
ATACATGTTCTACAGTCAAGAATCTGGCAGTGGCTTAGCTGAGTGTCCTGGCTCAGGCTCACTCTTAAGTGGCAGTCAAGGTGCTAGTTGGAACTATAGTCATCTGAAGATTTGACTTGCTCCAGGAGTATCATATGGCTGAGAAGTTGCTAGCTGGCTGGTTTTTTTGGGGGGGATGGGGATGGGAGGATAATGGGGATTAAACTTAGAAGCACTCAACCACTGAGCCACATCCCCAGCCCTATTTTGTATTTTATTTAGAGACAGGCTCTCACTGAGTTGCTTAGCACCTCACTGTTGCTGAAGCTGGCTTTGAACTCTTAATCCTTCTGCCTCCGCCTCCTGATTACAGGCATGTGCAAATGGCTATTTTGATTGTAATATTGTAGATTGTAAATGCACTCAGGATCATTATTTTTAAAACTGATGCACATGCATATCATTTAGAAATATTCTCAGTTGCAAGGTTAAACAGAATCATGATCACAGAAACAAAGAGGTATGATTTTTCCTTTAATAATAATAATAATTGTTAGGTCAGTTCAGGGTGTCTGGTTAGGGGTAGCCATGGCAGCCGTGGGGTGAAGCAGCCCGCATGCGCAAGGAGCAGCCAGCCAAACACTGACATCAGCTGTAGAGGCGCCTCCTGTCAATCAGCGGGTTTCTCCTGACTCATCCAGGAAGGACTCTGACCTCAGCAGGATCCTCTGACCTTCTCTTCCTGCCTTAAGCCCTCCCCTTCCTGACCGGGCCTTTTAAAATTTTCTGTACCACGGAACACGTGCGCACGATTCTCCAGGAAACACTCTGATGGACCGGAGACTTTAGCCTGAGAGGGTATTTCCAATAAAGCCTTGCCCAGCGGTTTTAATTCGCCTCCTTTTGGTCATCTGGCTTTACAATAATAATTCATTCATTCATTAATATTCAAACAAACTTCTCTGCACTTCAGAATTAGAAATATTTATGTTCAGATTCCCTATCCCCCACTCAGCTGAATGATGGTGGGTTAGTTGAACGTGGTTGTCAGTAGGAGGCCTTGGTCTCTCTCCACAGAGCTGCTTGAGTGTCCTCCTGACGTGGCAGCTGGTTTGCCCCAGAGGGAGTAATCCAAGAGAGCAAAGCAGAAGCTGCAACCCATTTTATGACCTAGTCTTAGAAGTCACATACCATCATGTCCACAATATCCTAATGGTCACATAGGTCAACCCTATGCAATGTGGAAGGAGACTAAAAACAGCACATGGTTGCCATAGAAGGACATTTGGAGGCTGACTACCACAGTTCACTTCTTCTCAAAGCCCTTCATACTTCCTGTTTTCTGGATGATTTCCCCTCAAACTTCTAACTACTTAGCTGCTTAAAATTCAGATCTTAGCTCAAGTATCACCAAAAAGAGGCCTTTCCAGGTCACCCAAATTACTATCACATTGGTCTGTTTTGTACATCCTTAATACCAAGATTATATTGTAATTTGTATAGTTGGTTATCTATCCCTCTCTGCCTCACTTGCAGTAACACTAGCATCCTTATCTTGGCTTTTCACTACCAGAGCCCCAGCACTGGAAACAATGCCTGGCGTTTAGTAGGAACATAAAAATATTTGTTGAATGAAAGAGTGGAGTGAGTGAATGAATGAATAGGTTGAGATCCTGTCACAATTAAGACAATTAAGCCTTGTACAATATCAAAGCAATTCTAAAACATAGCAAGATGGCTTCTTCTTTATTCTTGTCTTAGTTATTTAGAATTGTGGACCCAAGGATTATAATGAAAAGACTATAGATCATCATATAATGGCATTTTCATTTACAAAACATTTGTCTTGGGGAAGTTTCAATAAAGGGATAATCTCTTGAACTTGGAAAATTTTTCTGGATTCACCCTATAACTGCCAAAGATTGGAATTAAAAGATACTTTAGTTAAGGTTTATTTCTGTTGATTCTCCAGACTTCAATGCTTCCTGATTTTTTTGAACAGCCATCTGTGAGAACTTACATACTCTGACTTTCCTTAATTGACATGAAAGCCTGTGGGTTTTGGGCTAAGTGCCTGGTATATTTGAGATGGATTTGTGTTTGGAACCCAAGTACTTGAGTGTTTGTGGGAAGAATCTCACAAAATGTCAGAACTCACCAGGAAAGGACACATCTCCAACTAAAGTGTGAAGGTCCCAAAGGCAGGCTAACTCCTCTTATATCTCTTAATAATAATCCGGTTATTATCAAGGTTTTTCTGCTCTTCCTTGTGTAAGCCTTTGTCAATATATCCCTTTTGCAGCCTGGTCAGGAATCTCCATGCTGGTCATCACAACATCAGTCAGATGCTCAGATTCTGCCTATCTATGTGGAATTTTCCTTCTCTTACGTACCTAGATATTTCATGACTATAGCTCCTGCATGGGAGCATGGTGGTACTAATTAATCATTTCCACACATGCAATCCCATCTGAAGTTCATAGCTGCCCTGCAGAGTTGCCAAGACAGGTGATATTCACCTCCAGGGACATGATATAAGAAGAACTGGCTTTCAACGTGCCCGAAGTCTTTCAAACAAGTGGGCTGCGATAGGATTCCCATGACAAATGTGTCTTCTCACTTCCTCAGGTTCTTTCTTCACTGTCTTAGGAACATCCCGGAGTATGATTCTCATTCTAGGCAAAGTGATTGTGAAGCCAATTGGTCCCATAGATCATGTGGCTTTTACTTCATTTATCACCAGGGCTTGGCCATCCCTCCATAGGTCCATTGATAGCACTAGGCTGGTGAAACTCTAGTATGGTTTGGATATGAGGTGTCCCCCAAAAGCTCTTGTCTTAATGCAGGAATGTTCCAAGGTGAAATGATTAGAATGTGAAATTTGTAACCTGATCAGTTCATCCCTGTTTGAATGGACTGATTGGGTGGTAACTGCTGGCAGGTGGGGCATAGCTGGAAGAGGTAAGTCAGTGACATGACCCGGAAGGTTTCCTCTTCCTTGCAGCCCCTCTGCTTTCTCTCTGTGCTTCCTGGCTGCCAGAAATGGAACAGAGCTCCTTTGTCATGCCCTTCTGCCATGATGTTCTGCCTCACCTTGAGCTCATAGCAATGGAGTCATCTCATCAGAGATCTCTGAAACTATGAACCCAAATAAACTTTTCCTCCTCTAAGTTGTTGTTGCAAGGTATTTTTGTCACAGTGCTGAAAAGCTGACTGAAATATTCCCCAAGCAATCAGTAAACCTTTGGAAGAGTGAAGAACCCTCCCAAGCAGCAAGAAAAGGAAGCTATTAGGGCTCATGCCTGTTCTTGCTGATTCCTATGGTAGAGTCACTAAGATATAACCCACTGAAGGTGCCCCCACACATACGCCTACCCATGCGTTCACTCTACCTCATGGACGGGAGGAGAATAGTGCCAGGGTATTCAGAAGGTGGGAGACTTTTGCCCACATGGAAGCCCTCAAGGTATGTTTTCTGGCTCAGTCCTCATACAAAACACCCTGCAGAGTCACTCTGATTCCTCAAATTCCACACAATCATTAAAAATAGTAAAATTACTCTTGCTTTAAACCACATAGTTGTGGGGTGGTTTGTTACATAGCAATAGGTGACCAAAACATCCCTTAAGTCCAAGGAATCTGATAGGCTAGGTTTCTTTCTTAGAAATCTGCCCCACATAGCTCCATATGAGTTTTTTGGTCCTCAACTAGCCTTAGATGTGTGAGATCAGTTGACCAAGGGCTCACATTGATTGATCATGTCCTGGAGCTGGGGCCAGGGGAAGGAAGGGATGAGAGGCCACCAAATACTACTGAAACACAACAGCTGCAGGATTTTGCCTCTTTTTTTTCCCCTAATTTGGGATTAACTTTTAAAGAAGATTAAAACCAAGCAACACAGGAAACTCAAATTACTAAATCTTAGCTTTTGAAATTCCCCAAAAGATTGAAATAAATTAAACATGTATTCATAATGAAAAAAAAAGTTGCTTAGTCTCAGTTGAAAGCCAAAAACAAGAATTCATCTCCAATGAGAGGGGAAAATAAAGCCTCATCCAACTGCCCAGACCACATCTTAGACTCTGTCTCCTCAGTCTTTGGTGAGCAAAGCTCATTTTCTATGCTCTGTGCATAGAATCTCAGCACCTGACCCTGTCTGGTAGCAAGGGCTTTAGGACTCTGGTCTAAGGAATTTTATGTCTCCTGATTAAGATCCTTGCAGGACACCTGAGAGGCACTAGGGTATGATGGTTTAGGCAGGGTCTTAACCTCCAGATAAGAATCTCACCTTTGCCAGGTGTTCTCTGAGCCTCAGTTCTTTTGTCTTTCAAATGCACACAATAACTTCTTCAAAGATACATTGTGAAGATCCAGTAAGATTGAAAAACTTTCATGTTAAACAGATATTTTGTAACATACAATTTTAATTCCTTTTCTGGTATTTTTACTACATTTTTTAGTTACTTTCTTAGTATTTATTCCAGGGATTATAAAATAAATTTTAACTTATTACAATCTATTTCATATTAATACTAACTTCATTCTAAAAAAATTTCTTCAAAGTAGCTCCATTTATTCATTCCTCTCTAGTGTTATTATTCTCATCTATACTATATCTTAATGTGTTATAAACCAAATAACACAATTTATAATTGTTATTTTGTATAATCTTATGTATTTAAAATCAGTTAACAGGAGAAAAGAAAAAAATTATAAACTATGTGGTCTTTCATCCTTTCCTCTGTATCTGCCTTTTCCAGTATTTTTTATTCCTTCATATGGATTTGAGTTACTGTATATTATTATTTTCTTCCATTTTCAAAGGAAGACTTCCTTTGAAACTTGTAGGAGTTCTTGCCAACATTCTCTCAGTGTTTATCTGAAAATGTTTTTATTTCACCTTCATCTTGAAACACAGTTTTGCTGGTCACAGAATTCTTGATTGACAAGTTTTGTTTCTCTTTCAGCATTTTCAGTGTGTCATTCCACTGCCTTCTTGCCTTATTCTGTTAATTGTTTGGTTGGTTCTATTATATAATGTGTCATTATTCTTCTTCACTTTTGAAATTTTCTCTTTGTGTTTGGATTTCAACAGTTTGACTGTAATGTTTTCAAATGTAAATTGCTTTGTCTTATGCTATTTGGAGATCATTGAGCTTCCTGGATGTACAGATTATGTTTTCCATTAAATTTGGGAATTTTTCATCCATTATTTCTCCAATATTTTTTTCTACCTCTTTCTATTTTTCCTGTCCTTCTGGAACTCCCATATGTGTATGTTGGTATGCTTAAGCACGTTCCATACATCTCCACAGGTGTTGTTTTTCTTCATTATGTTTTCTGTTTGTCAGATTGGGTAATCTCAATTGACCTATCTTCAAGTTCATTAATTCCTTCTTTTGCCATCTTAAATCTGAAAGTCCACCTTTCTAGTGAAATTTTCATGTCAGTCACTGCACTTTTTAACTCCAGAATTTACATTTAGTCCTTATTTTACAATTTCTCCCTTTCAACAGAAAGAGAATTACTCTCTTGTCACAGCCAAAAACAACATAAATTCCCCCCATTCTTAGTTCAGTAATCTTTCTTAAACAAAACTTTGTCAATCTTTTCTATGCCTTTGGTTGGTTTCTAGTATCCTAAAATGACTGCTATTGACAGTTGTCAAATTTTATTCTTTTGTGGGAGAAAATGGGCCAAGCTCCTTTCTCCTCCATTCCAATGTCTTGCTTCCACATTAGCCTTTGAAGTTTATTAATTCTAAGATCATTACTGTTTGGGGGACTTTTGCTATGTTCATGCTGTTAGCGCTTATCTGTTGCCTTAGTGGTCTTTAGTAATGAGCCATTCCTTCCCATATTCACATCCCTGCACAGTCCCCTCCTCTTCATCCTAGGCTATATCTATGACTTGCTTTAAAGAGCAGAATGCAGAAGCAGCATTGAAGTGTCAGTTCAGCTTTTTGCTCTTGAGGACCCTGAACTGCCACATAAGAAGTTCAGTCACTCTGTGGAAAGACCACATAAAGAGAATATATTGAAAGTGAGTGGCCCTAAGACCATATGGAGTTCAGCCAGATAGTTGGAGGTGAGAAATGAGGCCCCATAAATTTGACAAATGAGGCCAGCCCCAGTTTAAGCCCTTACTGTATGTGAAGAAACCATCATAGAAGCTCCAGTCCCTACAGGCTCACAGGAGCAAAGATTAGCCATACCTATTATGTCCTACCTGGATTCCTGACTCCCAGCATCATGAGAGAGAAAAAAAATGATCATTGTAAGTTACTAAGTCATAGATAGTTTAAGTAATGAATAACCAAAATATTCATAACTGAATAACAATCAGCCTCTGGTTTCTAGTTTCATCCCATACACATCTGTCAGGCTCAAGAACCTCCTGGTGTGTGGACCTATGACTCCTTTACCCAAGTTGTATTGTGTCCTACGTACACGTTACACGAAGCACAGACAAGGATCACTTTGCACAATGCTCTGCAGAGAATCCAGCAAAAATAGGTCCTTAATAAAAGGCTTCATGTTGACACACCCCGCTAATATGATCATGAGTCACACGACCTATTACAGCCCAGGAACAAGCCCTCTTCCCTTCTGAGTCACTGAATCATGCTGTCAGAATCAAGGCAACACCTCCCATCTGCACACCCTTCTAATGCCAAGGGTCCTCAGCAATAAAGCCTGCTGATGCTAGAAATCTGTTTCCATCCATGACTCTCCATTCTGAGCCCATTTAGATCACGTGTATTTTATCTTCTCCCAATCCAAGGCATCATGGTCAGATTCCTACTTACATGGAAGGAGCTCAATGTCAATTGAATGAAGAGTCGTATGAGTTTTGAAAATCCTTCAATTTGGTCATCAGTGATGAAAGAGAAGAGGATTTCATGGACACCCAACAAAGGAATGAGGACCAATGTTGATTTTGCCAGTCTGCAAATGACAACCAAATAACAATAATCAGGGCCCCATTGGGACGAAGCAGCATTTCCTACTCTTTGGGGTATATCTTTATCACATTGATGAATAGCTGATTTTCCAGTTGGTCTCTCTGGCTATTTAATGCTTAAGGGTCTTATTTACTGCCGCATTCCCTACACCTGGTAGATGCTCAGGAAACATGAATTGAATGAATGAATGAATGGATGAATGAATGAATGAATGAATGAATTACTACTCCCATAGAGGTTTATCATATGTTTACAGATATTAATGTTTTGCCTGATAGGTGGATTGTCATGCAAGCAGCTGCCACACCAAGACTCCACCCTTCCCAGGTTTAAAAATTTTCTGATTGCATGGCTAGCAGATATCTCTATCACTTTTTCAACTCGGTTCTTTCAATGTCAGGACTTTTAATGTCAACCTGAGAATGGAGAGAAAATGAGTTGCTCAGGATCACAAAACTGAAATGGCAAATCCCAGCCTGAAAGTGGGGCCTCTGACTTAACCTCAGGCCCTGCATACTCCAAGCTAGGCTTTGCCATCAGCTCTCAGGCAATCCTCAACCCTGCAAGGTCTACAGGAAATGAAAATCTGATCCTCCTCATAAAAAGCGCTGTGTGGAGGTTTGCTGCTGTATACAGTCTACACAAAAAAGACAAACATTCCTTCGTACCACCCACATGTAAAGTGCACAGCCGGGACCCAAGCACTCCAAACTGGTGAATCTCAAATGTGACTGACTAGTAACGTTCCTTACAGAGTTTTAAAAATATATCCATGGGCTCTCCAAATACGTGGGCTCTGCATTGGTGGATTCAAGCAACTATGGGTGGGAATATTTTTCTTTATAATTTTGTCTAACCAAACATGCACAGGCTTTTTTGTTGTTATTAGTCTCTAAACAATACAGTATTGCAACTATTGATATAGCATTTACATTGTTTTAGGTATTAGAACTAATTTAGAGATTATTTCAAGTATTTGGGAAGAGAGGCAGGTAGCAAATACTACATCATTTCTATATAAAGAACTTCAGCATCTGTGGATTTTAGTATGATGAGGGGTCCTAGAACCAAACCTCCATGAATACCAACAGATGTTTTGGTGTCCATAAGCTTCCTGGGCTCATGTCAACTCCCTGAATCCAAACCTCTGGAGGTTGGATCCTGAGACAGTGAAATTTTAAACAATCATAGGATTCTGATAAATAGTTAAGTTTGGGAAGGACTGCTCTTTACTATTGAGCTGTTTCTTGATTTGAAACTAAGCACATTAGCAAAAGTGACTCATATCCAGGGTACGAACAAAGCTATTGTCTGACATGCATTGGAAAAAAAAGGAGACTAATTGCAAAGTGTTTTTAGCCCACATCATTTTTCCATGCCCCCCAAGGGAGAGAGGTAGAAACTCAGAGTTCAGGAAGGTTGAACTCTATCCAAGTAAAAGTTCACTAGAATCCTGTGTCTGAGACTCATTCAATGCAGTGTCATCAATGAAACAAAAACCTTGCACCAGATGCCCTTAAAGGATGTAAAGCCAGAAGAGGGGAGTAGGAGCCACCATGCAGGAGTGACTCCACCTGGCATGTGGGCTTTGTGTCCCTGACCCTTGACCTTCAGGGGAGGCCCGTGAGTAGGGAGATGAGTTGTAGTCCTGATCATGTGGTTCGCCTGAATGGAACTCAGATCTACTCTCACCCCCATTCCCATCCAGGAAGGAGTCTCTCCACTAGGCACAGTAACTTGTTCCCAAGGAGAGAATATTTCAAGAGTTTCCTCCTCTTCCTGTTCCTGCTCCTTCTCCTCACTCGTCTTCTCCTCCTTCTCCTTTTCCTTCTTGTGCTGAGGTTTGAACCCAGACCCTTGTGCATTCTAACCCTGCACTCTATTATTGATCAATATCCACAGAGCCTAAGGGTTTGGGTTTTGTTTGTTTCTGTTTTGTCTTATTTTTTACTTTGCAGGAGTGTTTTAAAAACCCTCTGTCTCAAAGGTTGCAAAATGATGATTATAGATTGGATTTGACCTGCAGACAGTTTTGCTTAAATTACGTAGTGATTTTTTTTCTTTTGCTATTGGAGACATCTATAAGGAGATTGCAAAGCAAAGGTGTTCAGATTTTCATCTCTTGGCAACGGGACATTTGGGGGCCAAACTCCTGCTTGGCCATCATTGGTTCCAGCTGGGTTGTAGCTCTTCCTTTACCCATTTATGTTCTCATTTGGCCCTTGCATGTGTCTGAATCTGTGACCCTTGCTCTGGGCTATCTGGGTTTCAATGGCACACACTCACATGCTTCCCTGTGGGTCATATCTTACCATGAATTGATTCTGGGGCCATAATATGGCATTATGTGTTTCTTAAAAATAAACTTTATATTTTAGAATAATTTTAGATTTATAGAAAAGTCACCAAGGTAGTACAGAGAGTTGACACACAGCCTTACCTCAGGCTCCCATTCTGTTAACCTGTACTTGGCCATGACATCTGCCAAACTCAGGGAGCCAACACAGGAATTCTACTAGTAACTAAATTGCAGACTATTTGGATTTCACTGTTTTTCCACTTAACATCCTTTTCACATTCCAGGATCCCACACTACATTTAGTATGGAATGACTGTTAAAGAGGAACCATCTTATTGGGCTATTTTTAGTCACTATTACCTCTCAGGATGGATGCAAAAAGGGATTCTCCACTACTCATGTTCTTCTAACTTCTCCTTAGATGAAAGTGCTATTTATGACTCAGCTCAGATGAAAATCCATAAATAGACAAAGCAGTCTATTCCTTTGGACTGTGTGTGCACTTAATTTTCATCTATAACCATTTGTTTATTTAAACAGTACAGTTTGTTGTACTCATTCAACTATTCGACAAATATTTATTGCACATCTGCTCTGGGTACAAGAGCGGGTACAGTGGGAGTAGAAGAGCTGGAGATGAGGTGGCAGCATGCAGGGACAGCTTTTAGGTCTGGGTTCAAATACCAGTGTCATCAATTACTATCACTGCAACCTTGGGCAAATTATTTAACTTCTCAGTTTCCTCATCTTCGAAAAGAGGATTATACTAATAACAGGATCGATTTTACAGAGTCATCATAAGGATTAAGCCAATAATATGGGGTATACTTCCAGAATAAATAACATCTGATCATGATAAAGGTTCAATAAACTTAAGTTATTGCTATTTTAAAAGAAGTTTAGAAGGCATCCCTGCCCTTAAATTGCTGTAGCTTCAGTGATTTTGATCAATTTTACTTCCATTTGTGACGTGTTTAGTCTGTGGTTGCTGATGGGGCTCAGAACTTGCTTCCTCAAAATATGGTAACTTGATTGTTTTAAGCTGAAAAAAATTGAGATAACTACATAAGCAGGAAGGTTACTCTTCATCAAACCTAACATAAAAATGTGTAAGTTCAGTCATTTCTTTGGGTCTTCATTTCCTCAGAAGGCTCCTGTGACACATAAAACTTCGATATAAGTCTGTATGCTTTTTCCCCTATTAATCTTGTCAGTTTGATTTTCAGACCCCCAGCCAGGGACCCTAAGAAGATGGAACAAGCCTTTTCTCTTTCAAACTGCCCACCAGGAAGTCCTTTTGGGGAGGACATTGGGTCTTAACATGTTAAGAAACAATCCGCCTTTATAAGTCCATTAGGAGCTTGATCCTCATGCATCACATGGAAGGTTAGGAGTGTTCATCTATGGAAAGAGAATTATCTCTGGCTGGGAACCACAAAGCACAGAGAACTCAGGAAGCTAAGGGTCTGCTGGTTCCTGTCCACATTCCAAGGACATTGTTTGCCCTGCTTCTAGCCCTGAAGTTCCTCCTTCGTTCTTGGCTCAGCAATCCCGCTCCAAAACATACAGGTGGGTGATTTTCTGTTTCCTTTGCTTGATGGTGGAAGCCCAGGGACAAGGGCTAAGAATACAGAGGGTTCTCCAGCTCCTAGCAACTTGCCTTTTTGGCAGAGTCTACGTGTGTTTAATTCAAACTTTCCTAAAATATACTACTTGAGGAGGGCCAGATCTTGAACATTACATTCCAAAAGTTTTCAACATCTCAGACAGTTGGAGGCAGCCTGTACCTACCAGAGATTGGATGAAATGCATTGGCCCCATCAGAGGGATTTTAGGAAAAACAAACATGGAGGGGAGATGTGGAGGAGGAGCAAGCTTTCAACACAGGAGAGGGCAGCACGAGATGGACATGCTGACAACTTATTGGGGTGACAATAGGCAGCCCATCCAGTGTTTGGAAATGAGATAATTAGCACTACTTCCTGAGAGCAAAGTGACAAGTGAGCCCACAGATGCTGTGGGATTCTCCAGTTCAGGGCGCAAAAATAGCATGGGTGTGTCCTCAGAGACAGGTTCCTAATTTTTTTTTGCTAATTAAGAAGCAGAAGATAATCAACTGAATTTTACTCTGCATAGAAAAAAAAAGTAAATAAGTTGTCAGCATGTGCATCTCACGCTGCCCTCTTCCGCACTGACAATGGCATTAAAAATACAAAGGAGTACTCATCCTGCTCTCCTGTGTGGAGGGCGCAGTACTCATCCTGCTCTCCTGTGTGGAGGGCGCACTGGCTGTGGAGAATGGACCACATTCTCAATAGGTAAATGGTGCAATGGGCCAAGGAGGTTTCTCAGGCGTCCTTCAACACCAACCACTCTGCTTTGACAACATTCTCCCCAAGCAACATTCTGGTGTCCTCTGGATTTCTGGGAAACACTGTGAGGCATATATACACTACAAAGGAATGCTGTACCCAATTCCCACCTTCCACAGACATTAAAAATGAATAACAGGCTGGGCATGGTGGTGCATACTTGCCCATAATCCCAGCAACTGTGGAGGCTGAGGCAGGAGGATCAAAAGTTCAAGGTCAGCCTCAGTAATGTAGATAGACCCTGTCTCAAAACAAAAAAAATAAGAAGGACTAGGGATGTAACTCAGTGGTAGAGTCCCTCCTAGGTTCAATCTCCTAGACAGAGGAGGAAGAAGAGGAGGAGAAGGAGGAGGAGGAGGAGAAAGAGGAGGAGAAGGAGGAGGAGGAGGAGAAGTTATTATCTAATTTATGTACATTAACTTCTTATAAGTTCAGTAGGCATCAACCAACCATTCAGGAACACAGAGAGGTCCACTGTACAGTCACTGGGTAGTGACAATCTCACAAATGTAAGGCCTCTGATCCTGGGAGTACTTTGGGTAGATGTGTACTCAAGTTCTCTTTTTCTAGCTCTATCCTTGAACAAAGGTGGGGAGAGGGAAAAATGAAATTTCCAGACAGACTGTCTATGTAATGCAGGGTTACTCTTTCTACTCTCAAAGCATCCATCCTGGATCATTGCTCAGCCATAAGGGTCTTCCCAATATCTTGATTTACCTTTCCCCAGATCAATGGCTCCCAAGTGAGCATGTGCACCCCAGGCCTATGCAAGCTGACTCATTTAATACTGGAAGAAAATATAACCATAAAAGATACTAGGAATTCTTCCTATATTAATATTTATCATTTTGTATTTTTTGTTTTTTATGTATCATAAAGTATGTATTAGTTTATTAGACTACACACACATATACACACACATATATATGAGGACATACTCAAAATTTCTTTAGTCATCAAGATGCATGAATCAGAAAGCTTAGAAACCCCTATCTTGGATAACCGTGGAAAAGGGGGACCCTGGAAAATAAAACAATGAGGCTTTATAGAAACCCATTCAGCCTGCCTAAACAGAAAATTCCGTGTTATTTCACTAGAGCATCTGATCAGAGGTCCTCTACCCTGGCTGCGTATCAGAATCTCCTGGGGAATCCATAGGAAGTCTATATGGCAGGGTTCCATCTCATACTTCCTGAGTCAGTGGTGGGGCTCACAAGGCTGTGCTTTGAGCTGGCTCTCAGGGAATGCTTAAAAGCAGCCAGGGTAGAAAGCTATTGTTCGGGGTCACAGAGGGTCTGAAACATGGGGAAGGTCCCAGGGGTGCATGATGAGCTTTGGAGACACAAATCAGCAGGGAGTTGGGCTCAGAGTCCTTTGGAATTCATCTGCCCCCTGATTCTGCCTGCTGGGAGTATTCACCTCTGTCCAGCTTCTAGGCATCCTGCTTGTCCCTGCATCAAAAGGACCACCCTGCCTGAATGGACCAGCAGCTCTGCTTGGCCTTGGAGCTCCGACCTTAGAGTGGTGAAGGAGGCTGAGCCTTGGGAAAGGGGCCAAGGAGGCTGCTCGGCCACTTGGAGGGCCGACTGGAGGCGCCAAGAGAGACAGTGCAACTCCCTGGGGCCCAGGCCAGGCCTGTTCCCCAGGGCTAAGGGTTTCTGCAAAATATTTGAGTGAAAGTTTTCAACTAGCAGCTCTAGTATACATTTGCCCATTCCTGAACTGGGTATGTTTACCCTTCAAGATATCGTGGAGCAGGGGCTGGGGGACCATAGGATGTGAGGTCTGCATCCTGAGCAAATGCTGCTCACCACTTCTGATTAGATGGGCCATGTGTACCTAGGACCTCCTTAAATTATAATAGGCAGGAGACAGGTGTGCCTCAACACTCCCATTTTACACACTAAGAACAGGCCAAGGGGTGGGGGGCAGTGCACCTGCCTAAGGCTAGGCAGTGAGTCTGCGGTTGTGGGCAGCTCTCCATCACCCACTATCTGTCTCATGCTCCACATCAAGGCCCCAGTCCTTAGTGAAGTAGCATGCATGCTCCTCGAAGTTGGGGTCCACATTGTATTTACCTTTTGTTACCATTGGAGACATTCATTAAATGTTTGTCAGATAAATGGAAAGACCATGTTTGGGTACCTGGATCAGCTTCATAAAGAGTGAGGAGCAGGGCTGGAGCCATCTTCACCCTTTCCCACCTCCTTTAGCCTGCTATGTAGACTAAACCCCTACTTTTGAGCCATCACTTGGGTTAGAACACTCCTTCCTTTACAGCCAGCTGAAATCACCTACCACATCCAAAGGAAAGGATAACTAGGAAAAGAGGGAGAGAGTCTTCTGTCTCCTTTCTCTCCTTCCTTCCTTCCTATCTTTCTTTTTTTGTTTGTTTTTGCAGCAATGCAGATCTCAGTAATGTGTCACCTAATTTGTGACAAACAAGGACTCCTGTCACCACAGAAAGCAGGAGAGATACAGCACAGTCAAGTCCCAGAAAAGGCAATTGTGTGAGGAACATACTTCCTTAGACTCTGAAGTTTGTGGTCTTATTTCTCAAGGTCTGAAAAATACTCAAATCTCTTCTGAGTTATGAGTGTATCTTTTGTTCTTTGGCCTCAAATCCTGCAAGGAAGGCAACGGCCAAATTTCCCTTCATACCAGGCTTTCCTTTCTCCATAAGTCATTCATTCTTAGGGATACTTTACAGTCTTCCACTGGGGTAGTAAGTGTGTCCCCGACTACTCACCACTTGGTTCCTTTACACGGGGCCAAAAGGTCCTCCTCGTTGCAAGTCCCACATGCTTTATGACATTATTTTCAGAAGCTCTCTCCTTAGCAGACAAATATACTAATGCAACTTCTTCTGCCCTTCCCAGGACATTAGGCAACACCACGAGAAGGATCTGAAATAACCTTAGACTGCTGACTACCGACCTCAGGCCACTCACCTGTATTTATAATCTCTGAAGCACATTTGATGGGCTTTGAGCTTAGAAATGAGAAGCCTGAGAATTTTCAGGAAGATGAAGAAATTAACCTTGGGGGAAAAAAAAAAGCAGATGTGGGTAAGTAAAGATGGACTCCATAGAGTATCATTTAATTATTCTCCTGCTTAGTGAGGACCACAGCTAAAGCTGTCCAAAACAGACAGATGGACATTTTCTTCATGATTATGATCATGATCATCATCATCATCTAACATTTATTGAGTCCTTCCCAGGCCAGGCTTTGGGCTAAGGACTTTCCATGGATTATTTTACCTAATCTTCATAACAACCCCCTGAAATAGCCACAACTATTTTTATCCCCATAATACAACAAGGAAACAGGCACAGAGGAGAGGAGTATAATTTCTAAGGTTGTGAAGCTAGCCAGTGACTGAGCTGTTGCTTAAGCTCAGATCTACCTGATAAAAACCTTCCCTTCATTGAAACTGAATGCCACACTTCCACTCATCTGTGAAGAACTCCAGTCTATCCAGGTGTGGTGGCACATGCCTGTAATCTCAGCTATTTGGAAGGTTGAGGCATGAGGATTACAAATTTGAGGCCAGTCTCAGCAACTTAGTGAGAACCTGCCTCAAAATAATTTTATTTATTTATTTATTTATTTATTTATTTATTTATTTATTTATTGTTGCGGTACTGTACTGGGATTGAACACAGGGGCACAGAGCAACATCCCCAGACTTTTTTACTTTCTGAAACAGGCTCTCACTAAATTGCTCAGACTGGCCTGCAACTTGGAATCCTCCTGCCTCAGCTTCCCAAGTTGCTGGGATCACAGATAAGTGACACCCCGACTCAAAATTAAATTTTAAAAAGGGTTGGGTAGCACAGTGGTAGAACATTTGCCTACCATGTATGAAGCCCTTGGATTCAATTCGTAGTGCTGCAAAACAGTAATAGCCACAAAGAAAATCAAAAACAAAACAAGACTCTGACCCTATTAGTGTTAAGGTCCTGCTGCCACAGGTGGTTCACTGGTAAGAACATGTCCTTCGCTCCTTAGAATACTTTCCTGAACTGTCACAGACTGGACAAATCCAGCCCTTTGTTGTCAACCTTGGTATAGATGGTAAAATACACCTACAAATTCCTTGACACTTCTCCCTTCCAAAGGCACAGCCTAATTGCCCCCTCCCCCATGTGAGTTAATTTAATAACCTGCATGTAAGAAAAAGAATCTGGTGGAAGTGAAGCTGTGTGACTTCTAAGCTAGGGCCTCAAAAGGAGAGCTTCCACCTGAAACACTCTCCCGGGAAGGCAGCCGCCATGTTGTGAAGGCCCTCAGGCAGCCTGTGGAAACGTGGAGAGAGACCCACATGGGAGAATGGCGGCCCCCTGCCACCAACCAGAGCCACTGGCCAGTCATGTGTATTCACCACTTTGGGAACCAATCCTCCAGCCCCAGTCCAGCCTTCAGATGGCTGCAGTCCTGGCTGGCATCTTGACTCCAACCTCATAAGGGCTCATGAGCTTCCTGGAGGTGTAGAAGAGCAAGCAAGCGGTTGAGGATGTACTGAGTGTGGGCTTGGATGATGAAGAGGAGACTGGAGAGGGAGGGAGGACCAGCTCACACAGGGCCTCCCAGGGTCCTGCTAAGGAGCTTGTTTCTGAGAGCAATGGAGAGTCAGTGATAAATTCCAAGCACGAAAGTGACCTGGTCAGATTTATACTTCAGCATTTCATAAAGGTCATTTGGGCATCAGTGTGGAGAATGGATCGGATGAGGGCAAGACTGGAGGATACCAAGTGGGTGGCAGTTTCAGAGTTCCTGGGGAGGGGGAGACAATGGAGAGGTGAACTCAGTCTGCTGCCCTGCTATGTCTGTGATGGAGAAGAGTGACTGGTTTGAAATTATTAAGACTCTTCAGTCGGGGCTGGGATTATGGCGCAGTGGTAGCGTGCTCACCTAGCACGCATAAGGCACTGGGTTTGATCCTCAGCACCACATAAAAATAAAATAAAGATATTCTGTCACCTACAACTAAAAAATAAACATTAAAAAAAAAAGACTCCTCAGTCAAATGAGCTTTGTAACTGGTTGGATGTAAAAGTAAACCTGATGTTTCAGGATCTCAAATGTGTGGTAGTGCCATTCACCAAGTGAGGGACCACGTGGAGGAGGAAGAGCGTTGGTAAGAGGAGGAGGAGTCCAATAGTTTTGAACATAAGAGATGCCCCCAGGCCACCAGATATTGATGTCTGCACCTCAGCAGAAAGTTCCCAGTCAGAGCATGAAGCCATTAGAGTGTAAGATTATTCAGGGAGACTGAGGGTGGGAGAGAGGGTTATGAGACCATCACTGTTATGATGGGAATAGTGAAGGAGGTGATGACAGCAAGAGATGGAGAAAAAGTAGCTAGAAAGCCCTGCTCAGTGGTGCAGGCCTATAATCCCAGCAACTCAGGAGGCTGAGGCAGGAGGATCATGAGTTCAAAGCCAGCCTTGGAAACTTGGTGAGACCTTGTCTCAAAATAAAGTTTTTAAAAGGGCTGGGGGTATAGCTCAGTGGTAGAGCACTCCTGGGCCCAACTCCCAGTTGGAATGATCCACACAAAAGACGCATTGGAAGCTCACCAGGGGAAGAATTGTAGGAAAGTTTTAAAGGTTGCATAGAAACTTCAGCAAAGGAAGACAGTTTAGCAACAACGCTCACTAAGAGAAGCCAGGCTGTGATGCTTTGTTTTGTAAATGAAATGTGGAGATACCCTGCTGGCCATGTTTAAGAGGCATGTCTGTAAAGGGAAGCAGAGAGAGAGAATAGTGGCAGACTCAGGATACCAAATGGAGACCACGTCACTCCACGTTTTGCAGGGTCGCAAGAAGTTTTCAGAGCAGTTATTTTAAGATTGAAAAAATTTAATAGTGTCTCCATGGAATGGAGAAAGAGCCAACAGAAAGGACGATCAGGTGACAATTAATGGGATGAAGTCTCTACAGATCAAGTCTCTACATTGATCCAGCACAGGATCAATGTCCCTGACTAGAAGTAAGATTTTTTAACCATACCTAACATATACCTGTTATTACTTTCTCTATCAGCTTTAGGAAAATTAATTCTTAAAGCTAAACAGCTTGACTTTCAAGCAAGCAGCTATTTATCTAATCCGTAAGCCAAGAGGAATGATGGAATTTCCCAGCCAAAGGATATTTAGTAACAGAAAATTTAAATACAAACTAAATGTAACCAAGTAATTTATCCCCTTTAATGGGATATCTGTTTTTCATCATAAAGAGAAAAACCCTGTATGCCTGGCTTAGGGATTTGTTGAACACAAGACATTTTTCTTACAAAGCAAGCTTCAATGGGGGGAGACACATATTCCAACAAATTAATTTCAATCAGGACTGTCTCCTTGGAAATGAAGAGTTGCAACAAGGACAACATGGATTATTTGTTCTTTGTGCCTTCTCAGACAAGAGCAATCAACCAACAGGCCACGTGGAGGAAGCGCTTCCTCACTGCCATGGAGTGAAGCACCATCCTGGGTTTCCATGGAGTCTGTTCCTCTTGGCTTTCAACAAGAGTCTGCAGTCGTATTTGGCTGGTGCTGGTCTTCATTTATGCATAGCAAGAAAGGACCTAAATGAGGAACTTTCTCAAAAACCAAGCCAACTCTTCTAGGATTCTGTGACCAGATCAGGAGCACTTAGGACCTCAGACATACAAGGCTCCCTTCCAGGTCCCTCACAGTATAGCTGCCTTCCCGGATGTAACATTCTTGGTGGCACTTGTGTGGAAACCCAGAATCTATGCACAGATCTGGACCTCTAGGTTGGCTGAGACAATTCCTAGCATGGTAGGACTCAGGGGCAGGCCCCATGCACTCCCTAAACCCTCCCACCTCTCCCCAAGCCCCTGTTCCTCTGACTTGCTATGTAGACTAAATGCCTACTCTTAGGGCTGTTCCTTTAGGCCAAAACACATCTTTCCCAAGAGCTGTGATAAAATGTACATGTCCCATAGAAGAAAAGGAATAGTTGGGAGAAAGAGGAAATCCTTCTCTCATTCATTCATTCATTTATTCATTTTTCCAAAAGGGAAAACTTCCATAAATTCCTACGATCTGATTTATAATCTACTTTCACCATGTAAAGCAGATGATGGGATGCAGCAATGGTAAGTAGAGGACAGGACAGGACACGGCATACAGGGAGATTCCCACTGTAATACATCAGTAAAGGAGATATGGGAGGGAGGAGATATCTCTGGAAATCTGGCACAGCAGAAAGTCCTAGAATTCCTGGTAGGGCCTTGGACCCATTGTTTGGAGAGAACATCTTTTTATTTAGGTTCCATGCAATATGTAAGATTATCTTTGAAGGATGGGACTAATCAAGGCTCTATCAATTTTCTATGGGGGTAAGGAAGACTAAGACACAAGAATATGCCACATTCCAATATGACTCAACTTGAAATGTATACTCAGGGATGATAGGTTAATCTAAGTAGTGAAGTCTTATACAAAGAAAGAGGTGGGAATTTTCCAATTTTTCTGTGTGATGAAATACCCAAAGAATATTGATTCTTATGAACATTTTTGAAACATGGGAAATCCTGTACCAAAAGAGCAGCAAATTGAGTCTGCCAGTGTGTGTGGACATTCAGCATGATATACATTTACTAGAACCCAGATGCTGATCAGCAAATGCAGACCCAGTATGAGGAGTGTGGGAGGAGGCTAACTATGGTAACTGGACATGCTGATCAGGGAGCCTAGGATAGTAGACTCTCCTTGGTACCAATGCTCTGTTCACCATGCGGTATTTATTTTTTCCCAGAAACCTCTGCTGCATGCTCCAGAAATTATAGCCCAAGCTCAAATATGGCCAAGATAAATGAAATTTGTTAAATACCCTGAAATCTGAAATACCAAGTGCTACCAGCTCAGTCTTGATCGTTATATTACCTTTATGGCATTTTGGTTTAAATAGAATATATGTGGAGGTCACAAATTTTTTCAACATGATAAAGATAAAATATTTGGCTTATGTCACAATCAGGTGCATTGTGGGGAGCTCTGCTCCATGCAGTCATTCAAGGACCCAAGCTGCTTCCATGTTGTTGTTCAGAGAATTCTCTTTTGGAGTTGAAGACATGCTTATTTGTGTTGGTAGAAACCACAGTGTATGATCACATATGACCAAACATGAAGGCAGATATTGGTTCAGTCATAGTCTGATGGATATCAGAATGATAACTATGAAATGCTGAATCTCCAAGGACAGGACAGGAATGAGTCTAGCATCAAGCCAAGAAGAGAATGCTAAATGGAAGAGAATAGATAAGTGAGATTCAGTGCTGAGGAATCTCCACACAGTAGGAGCTTTGATTACATCAGTCAGGGTGGAATCTAGGCTAGAAATTGTGCAAGCCTCCTAGGTTGTTCTATTGTGCAGCTACTACCCAGTCCATCTGCACCTTAGCACCCAACATTTGGGACAGTATACTTATTTGTTCTGCACATTACTTCATGCCTGTAATGGGTGAAGACCCATTACATGTCATTAGCAAACTGCTCCCACAATTTGTGAGAATTTAAAATGTCTCCAGATAGGACTACATATCTCTAAGAGGCAGAATCACTCATCAGTAGAGAAACACTGGTCTAGTCCAAATCTGATTTTATAAATGAATAAATGGAAGCCCAAAGATGTCAATTCATTTGGCTAAAGGATACATCACAGATCAGTCATAGAGCCTGGGTTCCTGACTCCTAGATCAGCTCCTTCCACTCCACTGTATGGATTTTCTTTTCCCTTTCATCTCTGATAGGACACATAAATTCCACTCTTATGGAAGCCCTCAAGTCAATGCACAGAATCCTAAATTCCTAAAGCTATGTGGACTGGGGAAGCATCAGGTTTAGATTCTTATCCTTTAGGAAAGACCTTTCTCTATCATCCATGTCAGTGTTTTACCAGTTTGTGGTTAAACAAATATCCTTTCTTTTGACCAAGGGGCAACTTTTCCCATTTCTGTTCAAGCTCATTTCCTCCTGTCCATGCCTCTGTAGACGTAGACAACAATCATTTAACAATGTCCTCTCTAAGACCTTCATAGACCTGAGGGTGATTGTGAGATGGTCCTTTCCAAGCATGCCTTTTGACTTTTGTTAATTGGGGTAATAGATTAATTAATGGTTTGGTTTCCAAGGAGAAAGAGCCCACTAGGCAGGGGTGGGGACATTAGATGCACATTATAGGAAGTGGAAATATAAAAGCATGGGAGAAGTGAAATACCACACTGGATTTGAAGAACTTTGAATTTCTCCATTTAAGTAGAGTGCAGGGGGCCTGTGAAAGCAGACAAGATGGCAATGGTTGCCACACTAAGGAGTCTGGAACCAAGCCTAGGGAAAGAGTGACCAGTTAAAGAGTCAAAAGTAGAAGAGAGACAGTAAAATTTTAGTTAAAAAAGACCACTGACTCCAATATGAAAGATGGACTGCATGGGCCAAGGATGAAGGAAGAGAAACCAAAGTGGTTTTTTTTTGTTGTTTCAATTTTTTTTCTTTTTTAAATTGATGGACCTCTATTTTGTTGATTTTTTTTAATGTGGTGCTGAGGATTGAACCCAGTGCCTCACACATGCTAGGCAAGCGCTCTGCCACTGAGCCACGACCCCAGCCCCAAAACCAAAGTTTTTGCAGAGGTCTTCACAAGAAATCCCAGAGGGCTTAATAAAAGCAGTGAGAATGTAATTAAGGGGAAGATGACTTGGAAGGATCTTTAGAGGAAGAACTGACAAGACTTGAAGTCTGAGTGAGTGTTGTAGGGAGAAAGAAGACAAAAGCTATGAGAATACCAAGATTTGTGGCTTGTTTGTCTGGATAGATGAATGGTTTTCTGGGTGGGATGAGCAGGAAGAGGAGAATGTTTGGATGGGAAGATAGGGGTCCATCGTGAACTAAGATGATTGTGGGGCCAATCATGACCCAAGTTGTAGAAGCAACAGTGGGCAAAGCTTATTTTATCCAAGGTGAGGAGGATAGAGTAGATTCTCTTGTCCTGCTAGGACAGAATGTCACTCCAGAAACTAGGAAGCACTAGGAGAAATAAGCATGCTGGATAGCTATGGAAGGCTGAAATGGCAAGGTCCAGAGCAGTAGTTCCAGCCCCGGACATCCATTAGAGTCATTTGAGAGCTTTTAAAACTACAGCTGCCTGGGCCCCACTCCCAGAATTTCTGATGTTGTTGGTCTGGGCCACTATGGTGTTTCTAATGTACAGCTAGTTTTGAGAACCATAGTTGTGGACAAAGAGCTTCACTAACTTTAGTGTGCATCCCAAACCTGGGGACCCTGTTACAATACAGAGTCTGATTCAATAGGTTGGGGCTGCAGCCTGAAAATCTGAATTTATAACAAGCATAGTAGAGTCTGATACTGGTGCTACTGGGTCACCCTTTGAAGAGCAAGGGTATAGCAAAATGCTTTCAACTTGGCTGCACATTAGAATCCCCAGGCCATTCCTGAGATCAATGAAACAAAAATATCTGGAGGAGGGACTTAGGCCAAAAGAATATTTAGAGACACCCAGGTGATTCTAAGAGCAATTAAGTTGGAGATGTTTTGAGAGGTATTGATGTAACTTCTAGACGACTACAGAGTAAATACTAAGGATACAGCTAGATGGAGCCTGAATTCCATCAGGAGGCTTCTCTCCTCCTTTATTATTCCAAATTAGCAAGAACTTTCTAGTGTCTAGAGTGTGGGTCACAAATATCCATTGAATATGTTTATTGAGTGCCTACCATATACTTAGGCTAGCTGCCAGGATGAACAGAACATGTGGCTTACAGTGGCAGCAAACAGGTTCTAAACAAGAACTTGAAATTTGCTGGGGCTGAAGCAGAAGCTTGTATGGGATCCAGTAAGGACACTAAGGAGGGCATGTACCTGACTGTCCTGTACAGCTGCACAGAGGCATTGATACTTGGCACAAGACTTAAAAAATAAGCAATGGGTCAGCAGTAGAGAAGGTGGCGGAAGGAAGGAGTTTGAACCAAGGTAGTGATGTCTGAAAGAATCTGCAAAAGTTAAGACCCCAGTTCTGGCTCTAGAGGCAATACATATTTTTTGAGTAGGAGTACAGTGTTACGGTTACAGGTGCCAGCCATCACCCAGTCAAACCTTTTGGGCTGAGATTCAGCTCCCTCTTACCAATTCTATGGCTTTAGAAAAGTAACTTCTCATCTTCTCAGATCCTTGTCAGTACAATAATTACCTATGACCTACCTCACAGGTCAATTGGCAAGATCGATTTAATTCAAATACACGAAGTACTTAGAACTGTTGCTGGTATGTAGAAGGCACTTAATAAATGTTACTGGGAAGTAGTGGAGGTACCTAGGAAAGAGGTGGGTGCTGGGACCCTGAATTCACAGTGTGACTGGAGAAGAAAGGATTGTAGAGAAGTGAGACAGTGCCATGAGTGGATTGTGTGGTTGACTTCCTTTGGAACATTTGCTCTCAGCCATGTGTCCAGTAACTGGAGAGAAGATACCAAAAACACGTGTGCCACCTCATAGGTGAGACATGATGCAGCCCCTGCAATCTGGGGCTTCTCCACACCCTTGGTTTTCCTGACATTTCTATGAAAATTATTCTTTCCAGGTCACACCCAGGTCAGAGCAGAGAATTGTCATCCATTATTGACAAATGTTGATGTTCTTCTGTTAGAAAATAGCTAGCTTTCTTTCATTACACCACATCATTTACATAAAATGTAAAAAATGCACAATCCAGCAATGACTTGGAGAGTTAGTAGAGCACAGAATACAGCGCTCAGCACCCAACAGGCACCTGGGGATGATGGTGCTATGTCTGGGTTGAAGACCTACTGTCGCCCTCATGGATCTTGCCAGTCTTCCTACTGTTGACTAGATCCCTGCTCCTTCCCTCAAGCTTCATTGACAGATTTCATTTTTGCACACTATCACTTCAAGGGGCTTTATGACTCGAGGTCAGTCATCTCTTACATTGTGGACCACCTTGAATCAAGGCCTTTTTGCCTTGAGGTCTCAGAGCATCATCTATTTCTTGATTCTACTACCCATGAAATAGTGGTGTTAATATCTTTCATACGTTTTTCTCCTCCAAAAGTTCTTTCTTTGGTCTCTTTCTCCCTCCTGCTCATAGTGTTAAGATACAGTCGATAGCGAGGCTGTCACTGAGCTCCTTCATGCTGCCCAGGGCTGTGTCCATGTCACAGCCCTTGAGTACAGGATCATGGTGCTGACCAAGATCCCTGAATGTAACTGAAAACACAGAAAGGGCTTACAGTATCCCCCTGAATCCAAGTCCTGAACCAGAACAAGGAGAAGTGTCTAACTTCTCATTCAGCAGAAACTACTCATCAGCTGCTCCTTCTTAAAGGGCCAGAGAATATGGGAGATGGAGGTATGGGGGGTTCCCCACAGTTGCTGAGCTCAGAGGGGAAAGAGGTGAATAGATCTTCCTTACCATTACACAAAGCATCATGGGTCCTCGGATGATCCACCAGATTTTCTTATTCCCATTTGTTGCCCAGCATCTAAGCACAAAAAACAGGCAGGAGAAGACAAAAATGAGACAAGGTGTGTGTCCAAAGGATACTCACCTGCAAGCATTGTCCCAAGAGGTAGGACAAGGAGAGAAGAGGATCAGAATCCTTTGTATTAGCACTGGTAGTGTTGATTTTTCTTATCACAAAATTGCTCTTCTATGTTAGTGGGTTAATGGTTAATGGATTCTTCCACATGTTTTTCCACACAATCCTTAATTAGAGGTTTCTTATTACTTCACTGAACAGTTTATATATACATATATACACAAAAGCATATACATATGAAATATATATATGAAGTATGTATAAGGCATTATACACTTATGGGGCATACATACACATGTATGTATATGGGATTATATATATGTTGTGTGTGTATATATATACAAATATATATATAGATATATGTGTGTGTTTAGGGTGGTGGTTACTTGGAGGAAAAAAATGGAATTACATAATATACATTGTTCAGCAAGAGGCTTAAAATATTCATTGAGATTTAGTCCCTAAAAGTCAAAAGATAGTAACTAACTTGTTTTGTGTATGTGTGTTGCCATAATATCCCACAACGTAAGTTCACTACGATTTGTTCAATGATTCTCATATTAACAGGCATTCATGGATTTTTATTGTTTCTGCTTTAATTTTTTCTTTCTGTGAACAATGCCGTAATACCTATTGCTGGGCTATGTCTTTACATACCCAATATCACGGCTAATCTACACAGCATCTTTATGATAATTTGCATGTGTAACTAAATGAATAAACTAATGACTACAAGGTCTTTGATTTACTTTACATTCCTCAGTATATTCTAGATGGACAAAGCAGGAAGAGTTGGATATTGTCTTTGGGAAAATGATGTAACTCCCTCTATTTGGGCATATCTGGGGAATTATTGATTCAGGAAAGAGTAAAATCAAGTAAATTACCTACCCTTTGTTCTCCAGGTGTGCACGGGCAAAACCCCAGGGCACAACAAACAGCACAGGGAAGGCTGTGGAGAAAGCACGGAGAAGCATAATCAGGAGCTGGTTGGCCAAACCTGTCTGCCTCGCACCCCAGCCTGATGGGGTCCGGAACAGCTGGTTCAAACTCAAAAACCCCACAAACAGTGAAAATTGGAGTGGCACAGGCTCATCCATTAATTTACAATGAAAAACAAGGACCCAGAGAAGGGATTTGCCACCTGTCACAAAGAAGTTTAGAATAAATCTAAGGCCATTAACCAAAATCTCCTGAGTTGTGGGCTCAGGTTACTTCCTATGAATCCTGCAGCATCAAATTCTCCAAGGGTTTATGAAGGTCTGAATACTCTTGATCATATTTTTAAAAATTAAAACAAAAACAAAAAAAATGCAGAGACTGAATGTTTGTATCCTCCCAAGATTCATACATTGAAGCCCTACTCTCAATATGACAATATTTGGAGGTAGGGTCTTTGGAGGTAAATAGATTTAAATGAGGTTGTGAAGGTGGGGCCCTCATAGTGGGATTAGTGTCCTTATAAAAAGGGACTAGAGAGCTTGCATCCACTCTCTCTCTACCATGTGAGGATACATCAGGAAGGCAGTAGTCTGCAAGTCAGAAAGAGAGCCCTCACCAAAACCCAACTGTTATGGGTGAGATCTGACATATTGCCCAAAGGCTCATGTATTTAAGGTTTGATTCCCCAATGCAGCACTGTTTAGAGGTGTGGCTCTGGGGAAGTGATTGGGTCTTGAGTTTTGGGTCTTTCCTCATCAATGGATTAATCCATGAATGGGTTAATAATTTAGTGGAATTATGGGGAGGTAGTAGAAACTATAAGAGATGCGGCCTAGTTGGAGGAGGTAGGTCACTGGGGATGTGCCCTAGAAGGATGTTTCTTGCCCCTACCCCTTCTTCACTCTCTCTTGTTCTCTTTCCTGGCTACCATGAGCTGAGCAGTTTTCCTCCACCACATCTTTCCACCATCATGTTCTCAGGGCCCGAGCAATGGAGCCAGCCAACTATGAACCGAAACCTCTGAAACTGTGAACCAAAATAAATCCTTCTTCCTTTAGGTTGTTTCCCTCAGGTATTTGGTCACAGTGACAGAAGGCTAACATACTAACCATGCTGGACTCCCCAGCCTCCAGAACCACAAGAAATCAACGTCTGTTGTTTAAGTCACAGAGGTATTTTGTTATGGCATCATAAGCAAAGCAATGCAGTTGGGAACAGCATAGGAGGAATATTATCTGATTCTGCCAAAGACCTTTCAAATTTTTTAATGTGCACATTGGAATACAAGACCTGTATAGCATGTATAGCATGTGTGCATGCATGAGCGCACACACACACACACACACACACACACACTCACACACCCTTATCTTTACCACCTCATTGAGAAATTATCTGTCCTAAAAATCAACCTCCATTTGGTTTTCTAACAGCAACAATAGTCACTATCAGGATCCAGTGCTCTAATTGGTCCTCAGGAAAAGAGACTGGAGGTCATGTTACTCACCCCAACCCACCACCAGGTATCTGGGCCACAGCCGCCTTTCAGGAAGAACTGTGGGCTCCAGCAGTGCATGGAGGTAAAGGCCTTCGACCAGCAGCCATAAGTGGTTGGCACCCACGCAGTAGTGCAGGAAAACCTGGATGGAGCGGCAGGAGGTGGATATCTGCAGAGAGCAGAACACCTGAGAGTGAGTCCTGACTTTCTCAGCATCTGAACCCCAAGTGAGCAGAGAAGTGCTTCCCTGGACACAGCCCCTCTCCCCTACTCTCCTCTCTTCTAGGCCTTTGCTGATCATTTCAGAGAGACAGCAATAATACAGAACATAAAGTACCTAGAAAAAGTTGTGTTTTTTTTAATATGACAAAGGTTTAATAAAAGAGCAATTTATAAACTTTTAGTCAAGTATGGGTAAATAATTAGAAAATGATACAGTGCCCCAGGCAGGACTATCAGAGATCATTTATTATCCTTAGGATTACAGGGGCAAAGCAGAGAAAAGGGATAAGAGAAAGGTCTCTTTCCTAGACTCTCTATATCTAGAAGAGGCTTTCCATTTAGGACCCCAGTCCTATATATGGATTTTTTTGTCAGACACATTTTTGTTTGTTCTAATGAGTTATACATGACAGTAGAATGCATTTTGACACATCATACATATATGGAGTGTGACTTCTCATTCTTCTGATTGTATATGTTGTAGAATCACACTGGTTGTGTAATCATATATGTACATAGGGTAATAATGTCGATTCATCCTACTGTCCTTCCTACCCCTATGCTCCCTCCCTTCCCTTCACTCCCTCTGCCTAATCCAAAGTACTTCTATTTTTCCCTAGCCCCCCCCCATTAATTGTGAATTAGCATCCATATATCAGAGAAAACATTCAGCCTTTGGTTTTTCTGGGCTTGGCTTATTTCGCTACATGTGCTTTTTTAAATAAAGCACCTGTTTTTATTGTGTGTGAAACTGTATCTTTATTTTGCAACAGTCAGGCTTTTTAAATGTTTTGAGGTGATGGTTTATGATAAATGATAGAACTAGTAAATAGAGCAACTTATGAGTATCCTTTTGTCGTATTTAATAGAAAAGAAGCACTTTGCATATGGAATTTTATTTGTTCTAATTAGTTATACATGATAGTAGAATGTATTTTTACATATTTATACATATATGGAAGATAGCTTCTCATTCTTCTGGTTGTATATGGTGTAGAATTACATGGGTCATGTGATCATATATGCACATAGGAGGAATACAAGCAACAATTAATGTTGGCAAGGATGTGGGGGAAAAGGTACACTCATACATTGCTGGTAGGACTGCAAATTGGTGCAACCACTATAGAAAGCAGTATAGAGATTCCTCAGAAAACTTAGAATGGAACCACCATTTGATCAGCTATTCCACTCCTTGGTTTATAGCCAAAGGACTTAAAATCAGCATACTATAGTGACACAGCCATATCTATAGCAGCTCAATTCACAATAGCTAAACTATGAAACCAACCTAGGTGCCCTTCAACAGATGAATGGATAAAGAAAATGTGCACAATGGAATATTACTCAGCACAATGGAATATACATGCACAATGGAATATTACTCAGCCATAAATAAAATTATGGCATTTGCTAATTGAAATAAGCCAATCCCAAAAAACTGAAGGCCGAATGTTTTCTCTAATATGTAGATGCTAATTCACAATAAGGGGTTAGGGAAGAATAGTAGTACTTTGGATTAGACAAAGGGGAGTGAAAGGAAGGAAGGGGAAATGGGAATAGGAAAGATACTAGAAAAAGTCTCTACCATTGACACAGAATAGAAAATTTGAACATAAAATTCATAATTAAGCCATAATTTAAAACATTCCAATTCAGAAAACTCTGGATCTAAATGGTTTCACTGGTATAATCTATCAAACATTTAAGGAAGAAATAATATAAATCTTAAATAAATTCTTCCAGGGAATAGTAAAAGAGGGAACATGTACCAATTTAAAAGGTCAACACAAACTTTATACCCCGACCTGATTTATACCCCAACATTATAAGAAAAGAAAATGACAGGCCAGTCTTTCTCACAGATGTCAATGAAGATATGCTAAAAAAAAAAAAAAACAGTATTAGCAAATTGAATCCAGTAATATAGGAGGAAGTATAATCTATCAAAAATTCATCTGATCTATTCCAGGAATGCAAGGTTAGTTTAACAGGTTACTGCTTTATTCACATGATAAAGGAAAAATGATCTCCATAGATTTTCAATGTGGAAAATCTCTGCTGCTTTTTAAAAAATTAAAATTATTGATCTAGTCCAAATGAATAAAGAAAAAGAGTGAAAATACAAAATATCAATATCAAGAGTTTGCTCACAGATGAAAATCTTTCCCACCCAAGGACACGTAGTAGCCACAGGGAGCCCATCTGCCTCTGGATTCCTTCACCTGGCTCACTCTTGGGAGGCTGCTGCGTTTTTACACTACATGCTGCTTCTCTAGCTAGAGAGCACCACCCACCTGCCCTCTGATTCCCGAGTCTGACCCAGCTGGTGGGAGGCTGAATTTAAATGGTGGAGGAGGGAAGGGGATTACCTCTGACAGATAGGACATCCACCCACTGTCACTGTCCGGCCTCTTGGAGTAAGAGTTATAGAAGACGACATCCTTCACCAGCACAGCCAGGGCTCTCAGGATGAACGAAGCAAACAAGTTCATGTGGATGTAGTTGCGCGTACAGTGGAGCTTTCTGTGCAAAGAGAAAAACAAGTGTCTCCCTCAAGAAAGAATGCTGGGGCCAAAAGGTCCATGCCTGACCCACCTGTATATCTACCCCTAAAGACAGAGGTTCATATTGAAGGCTTCAGAGTTGGACCTCTGGGGTGTGTGGTCTGATTTCTCTGTGCCTCATTTTCTTTATCCATAAAATGAGGGTAACAGTAGTTATCATAATATAACATGTTCAATGTGCGAGGCCATTTTCTAAGCCATTTAAACATGTGTGAACTTGTGGGTGTCCTTCCTCTTTGCCATCACTGGAAGAGCGGGCAGTTTCATTACCCTGATTTCATAAATGGTGGAATTGAAGTAGGAAGGTTAAGTTGCCTGTCTAAAGTCCCACTGCATTAATTAATAGAACTGACATTCAAATCCAGAAACTGAGGCCAGAGTATGGCTCCCCAAGGCTCTACTCTGAGAATAAGAGCATTTGTCTCAGAGGCGTGGGGAGGATTAAATTGGTTTATCCATGTAAAGTGCATCTAATAAGTGTTTAAAAAAATTTCAGTTCAGTTCCTCCCCCTGGAGCCTCCTGCTGGCTCTTTGTCATACAAGCTGATGTGACAGTGCATCCTCAGTTTCGTGAGCCAAAAGGACTCCTTTCCACCACTGTGACTCCGGTGTAGCACATACCCCATCCTACTTTGGTTTAGAACAACTATTATATTAAGGGACTTGAGGCAGTTCCTTGTATTTTATAATTTATGTATCCTCCCACCTAACCTGCTACTCAAGGGCAGGGACTGGGCCTTGCTCCTTCTGGAGTCTGAGGCAAAACAGGTATTTGGTCAACCCAGACTCACTCAGCTGGCATTACTTCATGCAGGGCTGAACAGTTGTTTTATCCTGGATTCGTTCAGGGACTTTGGGAAGGAGTCGAGGGAGGTCACAGGTAGTCAGGGGCACAGGCTGTAGAATTCTCCCACAGCTCAAGAATTGTTCTCTCAATGGGGTAAATGGTACTTTATCTTTCCATATTTCAGTAAACTTACTTATAAAAAGGGGGCAATATTAACACTAAACTCCAAATGACTTAATGCATGTGAAGTGCTGGGAGGAAGCACATAAGTAATTAATAGTTAAATGAAGTTCAAAGATACTGGGTTAAAATCCCAGCTCTATCATCCACTTGCCTTGAAGGAAGTTTCTTAATCTCTTCTGTAAATACAACACCTCTGATAGAGTTGTGAGAAGGGCGTGTGGTAGTAATGAGTGTAATCAGGGACTTAGACTAGGGTGAGGGCACAGATGGCATCTAATCCAAAGGAGTCCTGGATTCACATTCGAACTGTGTGTCAGTCTGGTTTTATGGCCAGCCACAGTTCAATGCCTCTCCCTGGAACTTAGATAATTCCTTCCTTCCCCTTCATCTGCAAAATGGAATGGATGCACGGAAGACTCTTTCAGGTCACTTCCAACTCTGGGGAACCATGACATCATCCAGCCTAATCTTCTACAGTCTTCTAGAGGTAGCCATGGAGGAAAATGCACAATGCTGCCTGATGATATGTCTGCAGAAGTTCTACTCACCGAAAAAACAAAAGGAGTGTGAGAGCCAGGAAGAGGGAGATAAGAGAGAGGGAGTATCCCACCGTGTACATCAGCTGTAAAGTTGACAGCAAGGTATAATTCTCCACCTGCACACAGAGGGAGAAGAGATGGTGATCAAGACAGGGTCTACAACCCCCAGACGCACACCCAGGGCCACCACGGGTCCAGGCATAGACTGAGATGTGTCCAGGTTCTCCAACATGTTTCTAAATCTCTCCCTTCCTATCCTGGATCCATGCAGGGTGGCTTAGTCTGCTCTCTGACACATCTCAGAGCTCACAGTGAGTCTCACCCCATGACTAGATCCACAGCCCAGCACTGATGCACCAAGAGCCACAATATCAAAAAGTTGTGTCTAGGACAAGAGCATGCCTGGGAAATGAGGACAAGCTCTTTGTCCCTGGGAGAGCTATTCCTGGAGTCTCTGAGTCCTCCTCCCTGGAGGACTGGGCCAAATTTCCATCTGGATAAATACTTCCTAAAGTAATTTTTCATAGATGATTTCTTTGAAGATGCTCAATAGAACAGAACAGTATTTTCTCTAAGTCCCAGGACAGCCTGAGTGTGAACAGAGATTGTTTATTAGAAATTCTGTGTTATTATGTGTAATTTTCCAATGGAGTCCCACCTTCTCCTTCAATGCATTGCAGTCAAGATTATGTTTAATAGTTTTCTGTAGAAAAACCCACAGTAATTACCTACCAAATTAGGTATTCAACTTCTTTGCATAATTTATGATATAGAATTGATATATCATCAAGTGTACATATTAAAGTATAAAAGTTGATAAACCTGGACAAATGAATATATCTTTGATTTTATCACCACAATAAAAATAATGTGCATTTCCATAACCTCCCCCAAAGTTTCCTCATGACCTTTTGTAATACACCTCCCCTTTCCCCCATCACTAGCTCACTGCTATTCACCCCACACACAGGGAAATATATGCTCTTCTTTCTGACATTAGAGATCAGTTTGCATTTTCTAAAATTTTATATAAATAGACCATTTTGACATGTACTCTTTTGTCAGGCTTATCGTATCTGGAATACTTATTTTGAAGTTCATCCATGCCATACCATGTTTCAATAGTTTGTTCCTTTTTTATGGTTAAGTAGCATTCCACAGTGAAAATACCACACTTTATTTATCCTCTCACCTACTGATGGACAATTGGATTGTTTTTAGTTTTTGGCTTTCACAAAGTTTTTATGAACGTTTCTGTACAAGATCTTGTGTGGACATAGGTTTCTATTTCTCTCACATAAATACCTAGATATGGAATGGTGGAATTGTATGGTGTTAACTTGACTTAAGAAACTGCCAAACTGTTTTCTAAAGAAGTGGTAGCAATTTACATTTCCATCAGGCACGTATGAGACTTGCAGCTCCTCTGCACTTCCCCGATACATAATACAATAAATCTTAAATGTTAACCATTGTAATGGGTATGCAGTAGTACCTCATTGTGGTTTAAATTTGCACTTTCCCAATAAATATGATCTTGAGAATCTTTTCATTGCTTATTTGCCATCTGTATATTTTACAGGGTAAAGCATTTATTCAAATATTTGTCCATCTTTTAAATCAAGCTGTTTCTCTTCTGATTTTTGAGTTGCAAATGTTCTTTTTATCATCTAGATTCAAATCTCTTGTCAAGTATCTTCTTTCATTCTGTGTATTTCCTTTTAATTTTTTTAATAGCATATTTAGAAGAGCAGAAACTTTTGATTTTGGCGAAGTCCAACATATCAAATTATTCTTTTCTAGTTTATTATTTTGTATCCTGTTTTTAAAGTGTTTATTTAACCCAAGAGGATTAAGATTTTAAGCTATGTTTTATCCTAAAAGGTAAAACACTCAGGCCTATAATGCATTTCTAGTTAATGTTTATACAGTGCAAGGCAATGACTGAAGTTCCATTTTTGTTTTTGTTTTCTGGCATCCCATTGCTCTGGCACCATTTTGTAGCAAGTACATTATTTCCCCTTTGAGTTGGCTTGGCACTTGTGTCAAAAACAAGTTGAGGCCTAGGGATATAGCTCAGTTAGTAGAGTGCTTGCTTCACATGCACAAGGCCTTAGGTTCGATCCCCAGCACCAACACACACACACACAATCAAAAACAAGTTGATTTTATATGTTTAGGTTTATTTTTGCACTCTGTTTTGTTTCATTACCCTACATATTTATCTTTATGCCAATACTGCATTGTTTTTATTATGATGGCTTCATAGTCAGTCTTAAATTTGTGTTAAGTCTTCCAACTTTGTTCTGTTTCAAAGTTGTATTGACTCATAGATTCACATAAATTTGAGAATCATCTTGTCAATTTCTACCAAAATTCTGCTTGGATTTTGATTGGAATTGCATTGAAACTATGGATCAGTTTAGAGAGATTGACATCTTAATTATTAAGTCCATGAACATGGTCTATCCTCCAATTTAGTTAGGTTTTAAAATTTTTGCTCAACAAAGTTCTGTAGTTTTCAGTATATAGCCCATCTTTTGTCAACTATATCCTTACTTATTTCATATTTTAAGGCTGTTTTTATTTTCTTAGTTTCAATTTTCAATCATTCATTGCCAGTATATAAAAATACAATTGATTTTTGTATTTGTTCTGTATCTTGAAACCTTGTTAAATTCACTTATTAGGACTAATAGTGTTTAGTGTAGACTCCTTGGGATTTTTCTATGGATGATCATGCTATATGTGAATAACAACATTTTTACTTCTTCTTTTCCAAATTCTATGCTCTTTGTTTCCTTCTTTTGCCTGTTTCTCTTTCTAGGACCTCCAGTACAATGTTGACTAGAAGTAGAGAAAATGGAATAACTTCCTTGTTAAAGACACTAGGGGAAAACACCAATTAATATGATGTTACTCTCCACTCACCAATTAATATGATGTTAGCTGCAAGGTTTTTAAGCTGCCTTTTACATTAATTTTCTGTGGCTGCTGTAACATGGCACCACAAAATTGGTGGCTTAAAATAATATGACTTAATTACCATAGTTCTGGAGGTCAGAAGTCCAAAACCAGCTTTAGCTAATAACAAAGTGTTGGCAGCTCCAGTAAATAATCTGTTTTACTTGCCTTTTCTATTTCTGCATTTCTTTTCTCTGGTCCTCTTCCTCAATCTTCAAAGTCATCTCTGCAGCATCTTCTCTCCTCTCTGACCCACACTCTCATCCTTACATCTTTCTCTGACCTTATTTCCACTATCCTTCTCACCTTAGGACACTTAGGTTTACATTGGGCCCACCAAGATCATCTAGGATAATCTCCCTAACCTAAGACCCTTAACATAATCACATCTGAAAAGAACTTTTGTTATATAAAGTAAATGCTCACAGGTTCTAGAGATTAGGATGTGGACATTTTTAGGAGGCCATTCATTATTCAACCCACCATGGCTTTATCCAATTGAGGGAGCTCCCTTCTCTCCCTAATAGACTGAGAATTTTTATCATGAATGGAGGTTAACTTTTGTCAAATATTCTCTTTTCGTCTATTGAAATGATCACCTAGTTCATCTATTTTGGTCTGTTAATATGGTGAATTTCATTGATTAATCTTCAGATTAATCAGACCAACAAATTGCATTCTTGGTTTAACTGCACTTGGTCATATATGAGTTTCATATTGTTGGATTCAACTTGCTAAAAATTTTCCAGGAATTATTGTGTATGTTCCTGAAGGATACAAGTCAGTAATTTTATTTTCTTGTAATATTTTTGTCTGATCTTGGTATCTGTGTAATGATAGCCTCATAGACTGAATTGAGTAGTATTTCTTCCTTTTCAATTTTTTGGAAAGTTTATGTGGAACTGGTATTATTACTTTGTCCTCTATGTCTTCCTTAAATTTTATCAGTTTGGACTTCATGAGCTTTAAGAGTCTCTTACTAGGTATTAAGATCTAGGATTAATATGTTCTTGTGGTAAATTTATCTATTCATTATTTTAAAATATCCCTCTATAGCCCTAGTAATATACAGTACTCTGAGAGCTATTTTTGTCTACTATCAAAATAACCATCCCTCCTTCCTTCTGATTGGTATTTTTTGCATGGTATGCCTCTTTTTCATCTTTTAAACTTTAACCTGAATCTGTACAGTAAATGTTCTCTAGACAGCATATAGTTAGGTTTTGCTTTGATTTTTCTTCTTAATACAACATGAAAATCTATTTCTACTAATTGGGTTATTTTAGAACATTTATATTAAATGTGCTTATTTGTCTGGTTGAGTTTAAAACCATTAGGTTTCTCTTTGTCCCATTTTTTAATTATCTTTTTTTCTTTTTCTGGCTTATTTTTATTGAGTTTTTAATTCTATATTTTCTTTTATTGTGATTTTAATTAACAACTTCTTATTCTTTGTTTTGCTTTTTGATGGCTGCTTTAAGTTTTACTTTCTATGCCTTTATCTTATTATTGTTTAATCATAAAATAATACTTTGCTGCTTGATGTGTAGTTTAAGAACCTCACAATAGTATACTGTCATGTCCTCCATCCTGGCCTTTTTGTAATTACTTCAGTGTATATTAAAAATACATAATAATTGTTATTATTGTTGCTTAGTCACTTATCTTTTAAGAACATTTTTAAAATAAGATTAAAAATCACCCTATCTTTACTATTTCTAGTGCTGTTTATTTAGATTGAAATATCCACGTGGAATGTTTTTCTTTCTGTGCTAGGAACTTCTTTTAACATTTTTTATAGTGGTGAACTGGATGGAGAACTTCTGTATAGCATTTGAGCTTTTGCAAATCAATCCCAATTACATTTCTATCTAGAATTATTTTCTATAGACCTCATCAGGATACCTATAATCCTGCCAGGTCTCTAACTGCTCTTGTTCATCTCTTCCATATTTTTAAGACCAGCTAAGACCCACCTCTTAGAAGAAACCCCCCTTGAATTCTTCTCTGCTCACTGTCATTCTTATTGTCAAAGCACTTGCAGTTTGTTTCACAAATTGTGGCATCAATTATATTATTCACTAATGCTTGATTTGAATGAATCCTATTTTCCAATAAATTATAAACATTGAACGTAGAGAATTGTTTCACATTTCTACATAGTGTGGTTTCTAAAACTTGATAATTCAGGTGGCATATCAAGACTTTACTAGGTAATTTTGACATTATTTTACTGGAAATATAAAACTAATGGTTTAATTAAATAATCAAATGATTTGTTTCTGAATTATTATTTCCCAAAACATATGTGTGTGTTCTGTGCTTTCTAGGAAGAAATTAGGAGAAATGTTTGATTTTTGTTTGTCTGTGTGTTCATTTTGGGTTTCCAAGAAGCAGATCCTGACAGAAGAATCGGAATAAAAGTAGGGGAAGGGAGAAGTTAAAAGGGAGAAATAAAGGATATATTATAAAGCCAGTTACCACAATGGGAAGCTGGTACTTGATCCCACTGGGGCAGTTCTGAAAGCCTTAGAATCCACCACCTCAAGACCCAGGGAGCTGAGGTATTTATATACCACCTCCTGCCAGTCATTGGTTGAGGGCTACTCCCAGGGTGGGCATTAATTCCACAGCACTTCTTGTCTGCATTCCAGCCAAGTGGGCTCCAGGAACCCAAGAACCTGCAGAGAAATGCATGCACTAGTGGTAAGAAGCTGGGCAGTTGTGTGCTGAGATGATTAATGCAGGAGGTATGGGCGGAGTGCCAGTTGCACCTGTGATAGTTTGTGTTCCTTTAGAGGATATTCTTAAACCATCATCTACATTTAGACCACTACCAAAACCTAGCTACTTCTCTAGAGGATACAAAAAATCCAAACAGTGTCCAACTCACTATTAATACCAAAAAGTAATTCTTAATTCACTCAGACAACTTTATAAAATGCTAATGTGCAGTATGCAACATGGAAATTACCACTCTCGTGCACTGCTGGAGGAAGGGTGAAATGTTTAATTCCTGTGGAGGAAATCTTAGCAAAAAATCATACATATATATGCATGTATATACATATATATAGATATATAGATATATGTCTATAATCAGTATTCGCATTTCTAGGAGTCTTCCAAAAGATGTACTGCCACAAATATGAGGCAACATATGCTTAAAGATTATGACATTATTGAGAATAAAAGATTGGAAAAAACCCAAATCACCATAGAATAGTGCTGAAAAAACTGTGGTAGATACATGGTATGAAGTGCAATGCAGCTGTGAAAACATATTTCTAGGAAATTATATAAAATGATTTCCAAGATATGTTGTTAAATGAAAAAAAATAAGATAAATAGTAAAGTTTCCTTACAGCTTTCTGTGTAAGGAAAATGGGGAATAACATATTTACATATTTGCTTATTTTTGCAAAAAGAAACAAGATATAATTATAAAAATGATAATAAATATATAGAAAAGAGAGAACAATAAACAAAATAATAATAGATAACAATATGATAAAATGATGAATAAAACAGAGAAACAAGGAGCCAGAAAATAATAAAACTGATTGCTTATAGGGGATAGGTAAGAAGAGGGTGGAGGACATAGTGTCAAGAGTAAGATATCTTTTTTAATGTAGTTTTGGCTTTCAAACCCTGCCAATATTTTATGTATTAAAAATAAAATTAATATACCAACAATTATTCTACTGAGAAAGAAATTAGAAAAACCATCCCATACCATTCACAATAGCGTTTAAAAAATATTAGGAATAAATCTAACCAAGCAGGTGAAATATCTCTACAATGAAAACTATAGAACATTGAAGAAATAAAAAGAAGATCCCAGAAGATGGAAAGACCTCCCATGTTCATGGATAGGAAGAATTAATATAGTTTAAAATGGACATTCTACCAAAAGTAATATACAAATCAAATGCAATCCCCATCAAAGTACCAATGACATTCTTCACAAAACTAGAAAAACAGTCCTAAAATTCACTTGAAAGAATAAAAGATCCAGAATAGCCAAAGCAATTCTAAGCCCAAAAAGCAATGCTTGAGGCATCACAATACCTGACTTCAAATTATACTACAGAGCTAAAGTAACAAATGCTGTGTGGTATTGGCATGAAAACAGACATAGTTCAATGCTACAGATCAGAAGACAAAGAGACAAAACTACACATCTATAGTCCTGATCCTTGACAAAAGTACCAAAAACATACATTGGAGAAAAGACTACCATTTAACAAATGGCGCTGGGAAAACTGGTCATCCACATGCAGAGAAATGAGACTAGACCTTTATCTCTCACTCTGCACAAAAATAAACTCAAAATGGATTAAAGACCTCAGAATTAGATCAGAAACTTTGCAACTCCTAGAAGAAAACAGAGTCAACACTCCAGCACATAGGCACAGGCAACAACTTTCTCAATAGGATCCCTAAAGCTCAGGAAATAATGCCAGAAGTTAATAACTGGGACAGCATCAAATTAAAAAGCTTCTGCACAGCAAAGAAAACAATTCGGAATGTGAAGAGAGAACCTACAGAATGGGAGAAAATCTTTGCTAGCTACTCTTCCAACAGAGGATTGATATCTAGAATATATAAAGAACTAAAAATAAACCCCTCAATAAACCAATTACTAAATGACAAATGAATTAAACAGA
The DNA here is from genome assembly GCA_004024805.1 of Geosciurus inauris. Taxonomy (NCBI): domain Eukaryota; kingdom Metazoa; phylum Chordata; class Mammalia; order Rodentia; family Sciuridae; genus Geosciurus; species Geosciurus inauris. The sequence continues at coordinate 43,835 of PVHX01015295.1, forward strand.
CACTTTTCAAAAGAAGAAATACAAATGACTAACAAATACATAAAAAATGTTCAACATCATTAGCAATCAGGGAAATGCAAATCACTGAGATTTCATCTCATACCAGTCAGAAGGACAGTTATCAAGAACACAAACAATAATGAATGCTGGAGAGGATGTGGAGGAAAAGGAACACTTTTACACTGTTAGTGGGATTGCAAATTACTACAACCACTATGGAAATCAGTATGGATTCCTCCAAAGACTAGGCATATGACAGAACCACCATATGACCCAGCTATACCCCTCCTAAAGAATTAAAGTCATCATACTATAGTGATACATACCCATGTTTACAGCAGCACAATCCACAATTGCCCAACTATGGAACTAGCCTAGGTGTCCATCCATGGATGAACAGATAAAGAAAATGTGGTATTTATACACAATGGAGTTGTAGTCAGCTATAAAGAAAAATGAAATTATGGCATTTGTAGGAAAATGGATGGAACTTGAGACCATTATGTTAAGTGAAATAAGCCAAAAATAGAAGGTCAAAGGTCTTATGTTTTCTCTCCTATATAGAAGCTAGAGAGGAAAATGAAAAAGGAAGGTGATGGGGGAGGGATCTAATGAAAATCAAAGGGAGATCACTAGAGAAAAGGGACCAGGAGGCAGAGAGAGGAAAGGGAGAGGGGAAGTGCTGGGGAGTGATATCAGCCATATTGTATTATTATATTGTGCACGTACAAATATGTAACAACAAATCATTATGTACAACTATAATGCACCCAAAAAAGTGGAAAAAGAAAAAAAATAAAATCAGAGAAAATGGTGAAAACTCCTTAACACTAATAGAAACAAGTGAACATAAGATGACGATGTGGAGAAAATAATTATTTCAAACAATTATGAGTACAATATTCCATGCTTGGGATATAGCCTAAGGACAAAAATAACTGCAAAGAAATCTCAAAATGTACCAAGTAGGTTTGTATTTTCAGTGACAATTTTTATATATTTTTTTATTTGTTCATTTTAGATATACATGACAGTAAATTGTATTTTGACATATTATACATACATGGAGTATAACTTCCCATTCTGTGGTTGTACATGATGTGGAATTACACTGGTCGTGTATTCATATATGAACATGGGAAAGCTATGTCCAGTTCATTCTACTGTCTTTCCTATTCCCATCCCTCCTCCCTTCCCTTCATTCACCTTTGTCTAATCAAATGAACTTCTATTCTTCCCTCTCCCTGACTTATTGTGTGTTAGTATCTACATATCAGAGAGAACACTCAGTCTTTGTTTTTCTAGGATTGACTTATTTCACTTAGCATAATAGTCTCTAGTTCCATCTGTTTACCAGCAAATGCCATAATTTCATTCTTCTTTATGGCTGAGGAATATTCTATTTAGTGACGATTTTAATATCTTAATTTTGAAATTATTTTGTATGTATTATAGAAAAAGATAAATAAATACTTATGATAATGAAGTCACTGAAAAAGATACATAAATACAAAGTAAAAGAAGGTAAAAAATTCCTAAATACTATGCTTAAACTAGAATTGTCAACATGAAGTCTTAATTTAAATTTTTTTCCCTTAACTCTATAGTTAACAGAGTTAACTCTGTACAGTTGTAATAGTAAAGAGCATACCTAGCACTTAGGTCTTGGGTTCTAATACCATTTCTCCACTTAAAAAACTCAAGACCCCTGTAAGAAGCAGCTGATTCCAGGCCTACAGCAGGGAAAATCCAAATGAGCACTGACTACAATGTGTCAGGAAAAAAGCATGTGCTCAAAGAATTATAAGGTTATAACCAAAGGACACAAGAGCCAGTTTGAAGGGATTTCACTAACTAAATCTAGAATTTTTTTTGTACTGGGGATCAAATCCAGGGGGTCATAATAACTGAGTTACATCCCCAGCCCTTATTTTTTTTTTTTTAAATTTTGAGACAGAGTCTCCCTAAGTTGCATAGGGCCTCACTAAGTTGCTGAGGCTGGCCTCTAACTTGTGATCCTCCTGCCTCAACCTTCCAGGTCACTGGGATTCCAGGCATGCACTACTGCAAACAGTTAAATCTAGAAAATTTTGAGCATCAAAAAGAATATTGAGGTTGAGGTTATGGCTCAGTGGTACAGTGCTTGCCTAGCATGTGTGAGGACCTGGGTTCAATCCTTAGCACCATGTATAAATAAATAAAATAAAGGTATTGTGTCCATCTACAACTAGAAATTTTTTTTAAAAAAAAGAATAATGATTGTCAGCAAATAAAATAATTTGTAAGTCCACAGAGTTACCCAAAAAAGGTGGTAAATGGGTAAGATCTTTGCAGAATTTTGAAAGGTTAATCAATGTAGAAGGAAGGGTAGGACTTAATTGATTCATGCAGGCATCATTGATGAAGGTTAAAACACTGCTAAAAGTCTGTTAGGGAAAATGATAAACACGTGATACGAAAGTATAACCCCTCACCAATTATCCAGGAAGTACAAAATGACAGATCAGGCTGTCTCTATCTTGACCAAGTGATTAAACATCACGTCATTCTCGTGCCACATCTATCATTTTGGTCTGTAGGTGTGATGCTATCCAAGATACATAGCATTTGTGAAGATTAACTTGCATGTAATCGAACTTCTAAACCTAACTTCTGGTTCATAGGAAATACAGAGAATGGAGGTATAAATTTAAAGATAGCCCAAGAAAACAAGCAAATCCAGGTTAATGGACATTCTTTTTAAGAAAGTCTCTTCAATAAACTCGTCATGAGAGAGAAGAGTAGGGCAGACTGTTCTAGATTAAAAGATCCTGCAGTGATAGAAAACTAAATGCAGTATTTGAACCTGAATTAAGTCTTGGTCCAGGGCAGAAAAACTAGAAAAATTGGAGGAAACTTGAAGATGTATAAACAGATGATAGGATGTAATCACTATTAATTTTATTTACTTAGGTCAAATAGAGTTATGTGAAATGATGCACTCAATCTTAGAAGATACCTAATAAGTATTTAGAGGTGAAATTTCATGATGTCTGCAAACTTCAAGTACTTCAGAAAAAGAGAAAAACAGCAAAAGCAAATATGGCCAAATGTTAACACATTTTGAATCTAGATAGTGGATATCTTATTTTTCTTTTAATTTTCTACATGCTTTAATGTTGCAAAATAAAATGTTAGAGCTTATATACAGAGATAGATATATTAAAATCACATTAAAAATAAAATTGATCATTAAAAAGATATACTATGTATTAAAATTATATCACATGCATAGATATCAATTCATGTATGTGTATACATTAAATTCTGTATTTAAGAATAGAAAGCACTCTTTTTTTTTAATTTTTTTTTTTTTTTTTTTAGTTGTAGATGGACACAATGTCTTTATTTTATTGCTTTGTATGTGGTGCTGAGGATCGAACCCAGGGCCTCATGGATGCGAGGCAAGCGCTGTACCGCGGAGCTACGATCCCAGCCCAGAAAGCACTCTTTATAAGGGCAAAGAAAGCAGCTTGAAGTAAGAAAAAACAACAATTTATTTTCATACTACTTAACACAACTCCATACTAAGAAATCTAAACATACTTGTAATGCTTATGCATGTACATACACACACACACACAATCTTCTTGAGGAGTGCCACTTAACATGCAAAGGACCTCCATGAGCTGGGAGAACATAACATATTTTGCTTGCCAAAACTCTGAAGGAAAAAGATTTACTAACACTGACTTTTTTGGGCAAAATTTCAACCCACTATTAGGCATACAGGTAAACATGGCCAGAAGGCTTTTTTTTTTTTTTTTAAGTATTTGAATTCTTGGAAATATGGCCATTTGCAGAGGGGAGAAGGTTATGCCCTTTTCCTCGTTTTTCTAAAGAAAGAAATCTTTACTTCCTATCTTGGAAATGCAGTCTTCAAATACTGTTTTCCTGTCCCCAGGTGCTGACTCAGGGATGGTGTCACAAAGACCTAAGCCAGTTTACCTACTGGTAAACTTGGTTCTTGACTT
>PVHX01015296.1:0-47352 GCA_004024805.1 Geosciurus inauris
GCCATCTTGGAACTCTCTCTGCCCTTTTTATTTTTTCTAAGTTGCCGAGAGTCTTACCGAGTTGCTAAGGCTGGCCTCAAACTTGCAATCCTTCTGCCTCAACCATTTAAGTCACTGGGATTAGAGGTGTGTGCTACTATGCCTAGCTGTCATTGAATCAGTGCTAACCTATGTGACCAGTAGAATACTAATAAAATGACATCATGGGACTCTCTCTTGGTCTCTTGGATTGCTTCCTTTAGGTGGAAGCCATTGCCATGTTGGAAGGAGTCCTGTGGAGAGGATCTGAGGTCTTTGCTAACTGCCAGCACCAATTTTTTGGCCATCTGAGCAAGCCATCTTAGAAGCAGATCCTTCAGGTCCAGCCAAGTTTTTGGTTGAATTCAGCCTGCTAGTATCTGGCTGTAAACTCATAAGAGACCCCAAGCCAAGTCAGAACTGCCAACTTTGCTGGTCCCAAATTCCTGATATGTAAAAACCATGAAAGGTGAAAAATGAATATTGTTGCTTTAAACCACTAAGATTGTTGATGTTTTGTTGTGCCACATTTGATAATTAATACAAATACTTATATTTATTTACTTGAGAAGGAAGCTCAAACTAGAAGTAAATTCCTCCTTATCATTTGATTGAATTTGGCTTCAACATAATATTGATCATCCTATCAAGAAATGTTTATTGAGTACGTGCCATATGGCAAACACTACTAAGTTGGAGATGCAGAGCAGAACAAGATGGTGCCTGATCTCAAGTAGCTCCTGATGAAGTTTGCAAGCTAAGACAATAGCTGTTCATACAATTTTTTTCTAAATTTTTTTAGTTATATATATATATATATATATATAAAGATACACAATATCTTTATTTATTTTTATATGGTGCTGAGGATTGAACCCAGTGTCTCACACGTCCGAGGCATGTGCTCTACCATTGAGCTACAGTCCCAGCCCAGCTGTTGATATAATCTGGAAGGCAAATAAGAGCATGTGAAAGTTAACAAGAAATAAAAATTTAAGAGATGATGATGATTTTAGCTTGGCATGGTGGCAAGTACCTGTAAATCAGCTAATCAGAGGCTGGGGCAGCCTCAACAACTTAGTGAGATCTCTGCCTCAAATTAAAGTAAATAAATAAAAGGACTGGGATGTAGCTCAGAGGTGGAGTGCCTCTGGGTTCAATCCCAAGTATAGCCAAATAATAATAACAACTACAACAATAAGGGGGATGATGGTTTAGAGGAAAGCAACAGATGTTAGAGTCTTGGGTTTGGTTAACATGAAAAGTTTTCATGTTAGAGATAGACAAAAGCCTACATGAAGGCAATCTAGATGTAGAATTCTGTGGTATTTAAACTTTGGAACACGTTAGAATCACCTGGAGGGCTTGTTAAAACTCACAGATCCTATTCTCAGAGTTTCTGATTCAGTCTGTCTGGGGTAAAAGTTCAAAAACACATGTACGACAATTTCTCTGGTGATGCTTGTCCAAGGGCCACACTTTGAGAAGCCATGCTCCTTTAGTTGCCAGCTACTCAAAGTGTGCAGTATCTCCTGGAACCCTAAAGTCAATCTGTAAGTTAACAAGAAGTTAACAAGGATTCCTGGATGGCTCATGTACACATGAAATCTTGAGAAGTCCTTTTACATTCACAGGGAAGACAGATTATGCTCTCTTCAATAAGCTGGACAAGAGCTGGATTTGCCTTGTATGTCTGCAGTCAGGCATGAGCTGTGTAAGAGAGGATTTTTCTCTATGGTCAGCCCCACTTGGGTCTCATTGATTTTCTTGGGCACACTTTTTTTTAACCTCTTAACTCATTGATTTTTGCTGTAGCCTGTGTCTTCCTCATCAGTTCTCTGCAGGTAATTTCAATTCATTTTGATTCACTTCCTCACCAGCTTGGCATTTCTCCACCAGCGCTTGGCAGTATAACTAATTGTGCTTGCCTTCGAGTGACTGGATATGACATAATCATGGGAAATTGCAAAAGGTCAAGGGGCTACTGCCCTGGACAAAAGCAGAGGGGCCTGACTTCTGGAAAGCCAGGAAAATTGAACCTGGGCCAGGCTGAGGAACCCAGTGATGTTCATGCTGTTGGCTAAGTGAGAAGCAGGTGACAAAATGAGCCTGCCTGTGGCGATACATGAAACACGCTGAAAAATTATCTGCTAACTTGAGGCAAATGGGCTCTTTTCCATTGCTGATTATGAGATAGATAGGGTGACACTAGCTGTTCCAATGTTCAACCCAAGGAATTTTATCTTGTGCCTTTTGTGCTGACAGGAAGTTGCCCTCCCACAAGCAAAGGAGGGGACTGAATCTGCTAGGTCATGTCAGGACACAGGGGAAGCCCCATTCCTCAAATCTTCTGATTCCAAGTCTTCCTTCCTTTCTTTCTCTCTATTGTGGGGTTTCACATTTCTATCCCATTGACTGGAATCACACATGGACTCCATTCTTTGGGGAGTAACAAGCTCCCGCTTTAAAAAATGATTTTTGTGGGGCATGGTGGTACAGGCCTATAATACCAACTATATGAGTGGTCAAGGCAGGAGGATGGCAGGTTTGAAGGCAGCCTGGGCAACTCAGTGAGACCTGGTCTCAAAAAATAAAGACTGGGGGTGTATATCAGTGGTAGGGTGTTCAGTACTGCAAATAAATAAATAATTAGAAGATAAAGAAGAAAAGAAAAGCAAAAATAAGACATCTCCCTTCTTCATTCAACAGTCTTTTTATAAACACTTGCTGATTTTGGAGAGACAAAGATAAATAAAACCATCCCTTCCCTCAAGGAGGGGAGACATACTTATTTCAAAAATAAGTGTGGTATGTAGTATATAAATTCTGAATTTATACAACCATTCCATTCTCTTAGGTAGAGGCTCCCATATGTTCTGTTTTGCAGAACACAATAATTTTTTAAAAAATTTTTAGTTATAGATAAACATAATACCTTTATTTAACTCATTCATTATTTCTAAGTGGTGCTGAGGATCAAACCCAGCTTCACACATGCTAGTCATGTGCTCCACCACTGAGCTACACCCTCAGCCCCAAAGTAATGTTTTGATGATACCTGAAATTCTAAAGAGATTTCTAATAGTTCTGCTTATTAAGTAGTTAGGCCCAAACAACTTATTCATACCCATGTGTATGCACTTAGTAGGTGTTTAAACAAATACATATAAAATGACAGAAAAAAATTTTAGATGACTGCACTTAATAATGGTATGTTCCTAGTAGTTGGGAACTTAACAACTTCTTGAATTTTGGAAGAAGATTGAGTACCACCACCCCTCAGTTTCTGTTTCATACTCACTTTTGTGACCTAATGCTAAAATTGTGAGCTAGCCAAACTATCATTATTTGCAGATGACATGATATTATACTTGGAAGATTCAAAAAATTCCACCAGAAAGCTTCTAGAATTAATAAATGAATTCAGCAAAATTTCAGGATATAAAATCAACACCTATAAATCAAATGTATTTGCATATAGCAGCAATGAGTCCTCTAAAAGAGAAATCAGGAAAACTCAATTCAAAAAGCCTCAAAAAAATAAAATAAAAGACTTGGTAATCAATCTAAAAAGAGTGGTGAAAGACCTCTACAGTGAAAACTACAAGGCACTAAAGAAAGAAATTGAAGATCTTAGAAGATGGAAAGATCCCCCATGCTCTTGGATAGGCAGAATCAATATTATTAAAATGGCTATACTATCCAAAGCGCTATACAGATTCAATGCAATCCCAATTAAAATCCCAAAGTCATTTCTTATAGAAATAGAAAAGGCAATCACAAAATTCATTTGGAAAAATAAGAGATCCAGAATAGCCAAAGCAATCCTCAGTAAAAAGAGTGAAGCAGGAGGTATCACAATACCAGAACTTAAACTATACTACAAAGCTATAGTAACAAAAATGGCATGGTACTGGCACCAAAATAGAGAGATAGACCAATGGTACAGAATAGAAGATACAGAGACTAACAGACATAAACATAGTTATCTCATACTAGACAAGGTGCCAAAAACACACATTGTAGAAAAGATAGCCTCTTCAACAAATGGTGCTGAGAAAACTGGAAATCCATATGTAGCAAAATGAAACTAAACCCCTATTTCTCACCATGCACAAAACTCAACTCAAAGTGTATTAAAGACCTAGGAATTAGACCAGAGACCCTGCGTCTAATTGAAGAGAAAGTAGGCCCAAATCCTCATCACATTGGATTAGGCTCTGACTTCCTTAACAAGACTCCTAAAGCACAAGAAATAAAAGCAAGAATCAACAAATGGGATGGATTTAAACTAAAAAACTTCTTCTCAGCAAAAGAAATCAATGAGGTGAACAGAAAACCTTCATTCTGGGAGCAAAGTTTTGTCACATGCACGTCAGATAGAGCACTGATCTCCAGGATATATAAAGAACTCAAAAAACAGCACCAAAAAAACAAACAACCCAATCAATAAATGGGCTAAGAAGTTGAATAGAAACTTCTCAGAATAAGATATACAGTAAATCAACAAATATATGAAGAAGTTTTCAACATCTCTAGCAATTAGAGAAATGCAAATCAAGACTACTCTAAGATTTCATCTCACCCCAGTCAGAATGGCAGCTATCCAAAATACCAGCAACAATAAGTGCTGGTGAGGATGTGGTGAAAAAGGTACACTCAAACATTGCTGGTGGGACTGCAAATTGGTGCAACCTATCTGGAAAGCAGTATGGAGATTCCTTAAAAAACTTGGAATGGAACCACCATTTGACCCAGCTATCCCACTCCTTGGCATAGACCATAAATACTTACAAATGGCATACTACAGTAAAGCAGCCACTTCAATGTTTATAGCAGCAGCACAATTCACAATTGCTAACTATGGAAGCAACATAGATGCCCTTCAATAGATGAATGGATAAAGAAACTGTGGTATATATACACAATGAGATATTACTCAGCAATAAGAGAATAAAATTATGGCATTTTCAGGTAAATGGAGGGAATTGGAGAACATCATACTAAGTGAAAATACAAGATAACCAGTTACATTTGTATTTCAGATAAGTGAAGTAAGCCAATCCCAAAAAACCAAAGGCCGAATGTTCTCTTTGATTAGTGGATGCTGATACATAAGGGGAGTGGGGGTGGGGAGCATGGGAGAAATAGAGGAACTTTGGATGGGACAGGGGAAGGTGGGGGAGGGGAGGGGGAATGGGAGTAGCAAAAACGGTTGAATGAGATGGACATCACTACCCTAGGTGCATATATGAAGACACAAATGATGTGACTCTATCTTGTTTGCAACCAGAGAGATGGAAAATTGAGCTCTATATATGTACTATAACTTGAAATGCATTTAAAAAAATAAAAAATAAGAATAAACCATTTCAAAATGAAATGGAAATAAAAATTTCATTCACAATAAAAAAAAATTTGTGAGCTAGCTGGAGCAAGCCTTTGATACAATATCTGGCAGGTGTTGAGTACCATTTCCCTTGAAAATTTAAAATATTTCAGGGCATCCCTGTAAGTTTTCTGAGATGTCTTAGGGAACCATGAGGTCTTATGTAAATGTTGGTGCCCCAGTATGGCTCTGTATCTTTGTGGATTTAAATTTAGGGGAAGCAAATTCCAATTAACATGGGTAGCTATAAATGGAGTCCATTTTCTTCTGATGTCATTGAGATTCATTATCCCAATGAATTCAAAATTCTACCCATTTTAAGCTCTCTGCTATTACAGAGTAAATAATTTTGTTGGTTCAGAATTATGTTTTGTCATAATTTTTTTGTGATTATATATAGTAAAAAGAATATATTGGCAAGTGTCATTTTACTGAATGTTTACAGAGGTGTACATTGCTGACATTTGGGCTGGATAATTCTTTTTGTAGGGGACTGTCCTGTGCAATTCAGGATTTTTAGTAGCATCCCTGGCTTCTCCTCTATTTGTGCCAGTAGCATGTTCTCCTACTCGCCAGTCACAACAAAATATCTCCAGACATTGCCAAATATTTCCTGGGGCAAAACCATCTTCAGGTAAGAACCACCGTCCTAAAGTTACTAGGTTTAGCCAGCAAAAATACAAGATAACCAGTTACATTTGTATTTCAGATAAACAACAAATAATTTTTTGTATCAATGCAATTTTGTCTTGTATTTTATCTGCAAGGGTATACCACACAGCTCAAGATACAGAACATTTTCAGAACCCTAGAAGGCTCCTGGGTGCCCTTTTCAGTCAATACTCATGCCAAGGCATCCGCCATTTTGAATGAAGTTAATTTTTATGTTCTTCTGAAATCCAAAACCTCGTTTCTCAACAAACCCTTCCTCTCTTGCCTAATTTATTTCTCTCCTGGATGGCTGCAAAGCCTTTTACTTCTGAACTTCAAGAATCTCCTAGACCCAACCCATGTACCTTTCTGGTCTCCCTCTCCTCTCTCGTTCTCTGTGACCCATTTAGCTCTCTGTTTAGCTTTTTCTGCCCTGCTGATTTTCTCTACAGAAATGAGGAAAGGAGAGCTGATCATGCAAGCAGATATCAGTCTGCATTCCTGTTGCCTCTCTCATGCTGTTCCTGCCACACATTTTCTGGATTCTGTATGACCACAAAACAGAGTTAGGCTGACAAAAACAGACATCTCTGGAAGGAAGAAAGGAGCTTGGAGGGCATATTTGGGAAACCTGGTTGATAGTCCTCACCAGATTGTACAGCAGCTGTTGGGGTTGATATAATCTCTAGAACTTTGATAGCACATTTCCTGCCTCGGTCCATTAGGTTTTTACCTGATAGCTATGGGATGAAACCAAAGGATAAAGCCTCAGGGTCCCTTGTTCTGGGAAAAAGAACAAGCTCCCATCCTCCTCTTTGTGTTATCTCTTCTCTATCACATATTCTCATTTTATGATGCTTATTCACACCCTAAATTATTTTGTTTTCCTTTTAATGCAACACTGTCATGTCAGTCACTTTTTATAGATGATTAATGGAACAGTTTAGATAGGGCTGAATTTGCAGAAATGAAGTGAATATTTCTGAGAATCACTGTCATAAACTAGGTAAGATTTTGACATCAACAAGTGAGGAATGACTTTGCTTGGGTGGGTGTTATTCAGGGAAATTTCCAAAGGGTGTGATGCTAGAACTGAAGTTTTTAAGTTAAAATTTTTATTTTGCAGTACTACAAGTTGAACTTAGGGCTCCTCTATCACTGAGCTACAGCCCATTTTTTATTTCTATTTCAAATTAGGTCTTGCTCAGTTATTGAGGTTGGCTTGGAACTTTCAATCTTTCTGCCTCATCCTCTGGTGTAGCTGGAATTACACAGGCATGTGCCACTACACCAGATTGACTTCAGACTTTGCTAAATGGTCATGAATGGCCTTGGGATATAATTCAGTGGTAGAGTGCTTGCCTAGCATGTGTGAGGCCCTGAGTTCAAGCTCCAGTTAAGGAAGAAAAAAAACATGTGATAGAGGAAGTGTGCCCTCAGTTAAGAAAGTTTAGAAGAAGGTAAGTGCTTCAGAATGTGTTCAATGACAGGAGCAGGGTTTAAGTCCTGGGCAGATGTCCTACCCAGATAGGGAGGATGGGGATGCAGGTGGAGTGAAGGTGGGGACTTGAGCATTTTCTGTGGGTCACAGGGAAGCACCAGAACCTGACCATGCTTTCATTTTCAACAGATCATCCTATATGGCTCTATGGAGGTAGTCTAGCGGCTAGGCAATTTAGGCCAAACGAGTCTTTTAGTGTGTGTGTGTGTGTGTACACACACACACACACACACACACACACACACACGTATTCCTTTCCTCCAAAACTCTACTTGGCGTTTGCAGTAAGGAGATGACAGTTTCACTGTGACAGTGAGATGACTGCAGGACACTCTGGATATGACCAGTGGATATCGTTAGGTTGTTCAGGCTTGGTAGAGGAGTGTGCCTTGCTGCAATGGTGCTTCCCCTGGAAACTTTCAGTCACTGAACATATGGAAGTTGGGATAAGGAGGCAGGGGTGGGACTAAAGAAAGAGTGGAAGGGACCAAGGTGTTCCACGTCATGAGTCTGTCTAGGGTAGGCAGCAGCCCCATACGTGGGTATTGCCAATATGGGGCTATGGAATACTCAGAATCCAGGGTGACAAAGGAGTGGTGTCCCCAGAACATTTTTTCTGGTATTTGTCAACATGTCCAGGAATAAGTACAAGATTAAGAGAACAAATAGTTTAGGGATTAAGTAATCAAGCACTGTTACGGCAGTCCCTGTGGTGCCTCGTTTGATCATTTTAGCAAAAGCAAGGGACAGTGGTTTACAGTTGCAAAGCATAAAAGCTGCTCTTCCAGAAAGTTCTGAGTTCCTGGTAGAACAATGAGTTTGCAGGCTGGAAAGGTCATAAAAGGAAGTTAACCCATAGCATGGAAAACTGAAAAATGGCTTGCTACATCCCTTGTCACGGGTCTAATTTGTTTAAAATCAAATCCATCTGTTCATTTCACACCCTTTGTTCCATTTCCTTGCTGCAATCCACAGTGGACTGCTCCATTACTCTAAAAACTGGCTGCACTTACAATAAGCTAATAACTTACTTTGTGGTTAACTGCATCAATATATTCTGGAACAAAATCAACATTCATTCATTCCCTTTCTCTCTCTCTTCCTCCTTTTCCCTCTCCCTCTCCTCTGTTAGTATGGCACATTGACAGGGAAAATCCTTTAAGTCTCCTTCACAAAACATACTCTTAACAGGCTCTGAAGTGCCACAAGTAGGGGAAAAGGTTCCTGTCACTCTTTCAGACATTTCTCTTACTCCTCAAATAACCTGCAAACGCCTATTTGCCTCCCATGGGCCATACATTACAAAGGACTTCTTGGCTCAATTGATTCCATTTATGATCTCCAAATCTTAATTTCAAATGAAGCTTGCTCCTTTTCAGGAAAGAATTATCTTCTGTGCAATAAACCAGCGTCCCCTGAGGCATTCATTTGAGATGCATCGATTCCCTTAAGGTCCTCTAACCCATTAAAATATGTACAGTATTTCTGGTTAACTAATGGGTCATTGGAAAAATGGGACTGCATGCAAGATATAATTCAAAGAAATACACTTGGGGTTGTTGGCCAGTCCATTCATAGGAACATTTGCTGATTGGGAAAATATTTTATTTTTTGGCTTAATCCTTTGCCAGACCACACAAACTAGTAAAGGTCATTATATTTTATTTGTTGGACCTAATTCTGAAGACAGAGCAGCAATGGAATTTGTGATTTTGTCACTGCTCCTCATTAAGAAATGACTGGCTTGCATTTAAACACAATCGAGTTAGCACAATCCATGGATAGTACCTTTTTTCCCCCTTGTCAGGTGCAAATTATAGCTAGATGTTATTGTTTACTCACTCCTGCCTTGCTCTGAAGGGCCAAACATTTTGGAAATATCATATTCATGAAATTGAATATTAAAATGACAAGTGGTTCAAGCTGAGGAGTGGGTGTAGTGAGATCCCAGCACATGCACTTACGGTGATTTTACATTTTTCATTACTGAGGTAATTAAAAAATTCCTTAGGGCTGAATTATGGTAAAAATTTATGTGTCCTTATAGTAAGCATAAACTAATTTTCTTTCCCACTGGACAGAGTTAATTTAAGTGGGAAATATTTTTAATTCTCACTTATTCTTATCATGAAGAATTACATACCTTACTAATCTATTCAACATTATGTCCTAAATATTCTAGAATTCAGTAATATACATATAGCATTAAAGGTTAAACATAAATGAAAGATTTTTTATTGTTTTTTGCACCAGCGACCTTTACTAATTTTTTCCTTATAGGGTCTGAACTGTTTGTTTCTAGGTTTATAAAAATGGGCTCATAATTTTTTTTTTAATTTTAAGATTGTGGAGTATATGAAATGTTGTGCTATCTTGGGCATGTCTTTGATGTATCTTTATGAAAGAAACTTAATGAGCTAAATTCTCTCCCATACTTAATTCCTGGTCTTAAAGTTGCAAGTACAGCACTCAGTGAGTCAAAAGGGTGCCATTTTGTGTACTATTGTTTTGCTGGTATTAACTCTACGGCTAACTTTTCTGTTACTTATAGAAAGAGAGAATTGAATATAGCATGCACAAAATGATACAAAATCTGAATAAAAACCGTTCTATCTACAAATGACAAGAAGGAATGGATGCATCTATTCATGGAGCAATAATATTTCCTAATGGCTTGCTCTTTAGAAGTTGTGCCCAAGAGAAATGCAGTGACAGAGGGAGGGTGGAGAGAGTACTAAACCCAGAGCCTGGGCTGATCTCATGTGCTACCTGAGACCTGGGAGAGTTGGTGTACTTGACAGTCAGGGGGTGGCTTGGCCAGGGGCAATAGCATTGCTAACCTGGGAGATGGAGGAAGGAGGGAGGATAAGAGGTGGAGGAAGAAGAAAACGAAAAGGGGAGGAAAAGGAGAAGGTGGAGGAAATGGAGGATGGGCTGCTATTTCTTGTAAGCATTCTCTATATGTAAAGTGCTCTGCCAGTGCTGGCCATAATGGGGTGAGCTACAAAACCGTTGCCTCCTGTAATCCTTACAGCTACCTGCACTGTAAGAGATAAGGGAACAAAGTCCAGGCTAGGTCATTTGGCAAAATTCCCTTAGCTCATAAGATTTAAAGTGGGCCTTTGAAGTGACTGCCCATTGCCATGATTCTTCTACAATGTGTTCCTGCCATCCTTCGGGACTTTTTATGGGTGTCCATTCTACTCTCCCCGCCATGCCTATCCCAGGGGTTTTCAAACCTAGCTTTACAGCAGGAGCCAGGCATATACTGTGGCCTTTCCCTCGACTCAGTTGGATTTTCCTGCAGTGGGGGTAGATAGGTAGTGACTGGCTTATATTGGAGAGTATGGTCAGTCCTTTGTATCTGCAGGTTCCACATCCATAGATCCAAGCAAGGGTGAAACAAATTTGAAAAAGAAAAAATGTTCTGTACTGAACAAATACATACATTTTTGCTTGTTATTCTCTACACAATGTAGTATAACAATTATTTACATATCATTCACATCATATCAGGTATCTTAAGTAAGCTAGAGATGACCTAAAGTATGGGAGGATGTATATTGGTTATATAAAAATACTACACCATTTTACATAAGGGAACTTGAGCATCTGTGGATTTTGTTTATCTACAGGGGTACTGGAACCAATCCCCTGTGCATGCTAAGGGATGGCTGTATTAATATTTTAGTTAAGGGATTCTTAATTCTCTTTAGTCAATCAGTATATATGGAGGATAGAGAAGAGATCATTTAGGTTAAGTGACCTTTCTGGGACTCCTTAGATTTCTACCACTTGGGCAAATCTCCCTGCCTGTCCTCAAGTGAGGCAAAATGAGTCCTGAATTGCTCCTTGAATCAACCCTGCAAATCACAAGTTTTGAAAATTTCCATGCCAAAACTTGTTTCTTTTTCTCTTTAAAATGATTTTTTCCCTAATGTTATGCATACCTGGTATGATAATAAACTAATAAATAAAGCATCCTCACACTACTTTTTATAGACATATTTGCAGTATCAGCAAATATAGCAGAGACTACATACTCCTTCCTGCAGTCAAGCCGTCCCACAGATGGGAGGTGTTTCTGCCTCAGTGTTTACTAATCTGTAAAGATTAGATGCTTCCTAATCTTTAGGAAGTGGTTAACCTCTCTGGAGTCTTTTTCCTCCCTCCCCAGAATTAAAGTTCTTTGGAGATAGACATCAGTTAGGAATGAGGTTTACAAGATTAACTAGGAATTCTGCATTTCTCTCTGGCACATACAAGGCTCTTAATCCCTAGCCATGTAGGCTCCTGTTACCTGAAGGCTCATTCCATCCAAAACTTGTTTCTTTTTCTCTCTGAGATGATTTTTTATGTATACTTGGTTATGATAATGAACTGATAGATAAAGCATCGTGACACTACACCAGACAGGAGTGTGCAGTTGCCCTAATGTTAGTGCAATCATCAGAGCACTGATCAGGTTGTCCAAAACATTTGTTTACACGCTTTTCAACTGACAGCCTCTAGATGCAAATAATAGTAGAATGCATTGGTTTCTATTTCCACATTAGTCATATCAAATAGAACAAGGTTAGGAAAGCTGAGATGATCGAGTCTCGGCTATTGATTTACCTGGACTAGCTTCATCTGATCTCCTCGGCCTCTCATCACAGTTGACTTCTGCAAGCATCCGTTCCCCCTTTCTTCAAAAGTAGCATTCAGGCAACTGCTGCCACCACATCTTGCAATTTATCTGTTTACATGCCTGTCTTCTCCACTAGACTGTGAAATCCCAGCAGCAGGGCTCCTGTCTTATTCAACTTTGCAGCTTAGGACTTGCTATGCCTGCCACAGAGTAGGTCTTTTATAAATTAATTTTAAAATAATGCTTGAGTAAATTAATTTTAAAATAATACTATAATGCCTAGATATTTTTCTTTAATCAGACCCATCCTCTTTAAATCTTTTAGATTCAACATGGATTATTTAAGTAATAAAGAAAGAAAAGTTTAGGGCTCAGTGATAAAGCACATGTTTAGCATACACAAGAACTTGGGTTTAATACCCAATGCTACAAAAACAAAAAAATACGATTTAAATAAAACATGGGCATTTCCATTTAATTCTATGAAAAAAAAATCTCTGCTGTTACATTAAACCGTCAGCTTTAAAAAACAACGACCTAGGCAAAGTGTAAATCAGTGTTGCTAACATGTTTTGCAAACATTTATATTACATTTTTGAAATGCATTCGACTATACATATGCCCACGGACCTGCTACATGTAAGAATAGTCTCTACTTGCCGGCCAAAGACTGCAACCTGTTGTCCTGTGCCTTTTTCATTCCATTTTGGATCTTCTTTCCAATCTTCCTACACAACTGCTTAAAAATTACTGGCTTAGCCCTAACTTTGTAAACAGAAATTATTGAACAATAATTTCTGGTAAGCATTCAGGAGACATTTAATATAGATGTATGCATATGCATATATACACACATATATATGTATACATGTATACATACACATGCACACACATGATGCCCCCTTTTATTGCAATTTCCAGGGAAAGTGCTACAAAGTGATATGTAGCAATAACAAATTCAGAAGGAAGGGAATATGAAATTCAGCGAGCAGCGTGAATGATTTGCTGTTAGCATGGGGCCCAATAACACTACAAAGCTATAAACTCTGTCGATCTAGATTGCCCAGTTAGGTGGCAGAGATGCAATTTGTCTTTTCTGAAGCCGCCTGCTGCTTGCTAGCTCCATCTCCTGTCACAGCCTATTAGCTCCCCAAGAAAATTGGTGGGAAATTGCCTGCAGATTGTAGGAAATTGCATCTCCAGGCCCTGGAAAAAATGTAGGATAGCACAACACTGACCCTCCCAGAGCAGCTATTAATACAGCAAAAACTGACCTTTGACTTTCCGGGAAACGACTTTGCTATTTGCTGAATAAAGACTGTATTATATGTGGCTGAAGGAGGGTGCAAATGATTATCCTAGTGAGACTCACGGCCAACCTGCTTTTGAAAGCTTAAATATTAGAAGTTTGTTGTTGCTGTTGTTTTGGTTTGGTTCTGATGTATTTATTTGTTTTAGGCGGAGAAAGTTTGAGCGCTGGACCTCTGCAGGGGAAAACAGTCCAGTTAGCTTGTTTTTCAAAGCACTTTTTCCCTGAGTTAAAAAAGCAAGAAGTAAATTATCTTAAGGAAATGTTCATGAATCTCTGAGGCAAATATACAGGAAGTCAATCTTTCAAAGAGGAGATTAAAAAACAAGGATGAGCACATTTGAGCACTGTTTCGTTTCTCCCTCTGTTCTGCTGTGCATACACCTGGGGCTTTTCTTCCCCTCCCTAATTGCGTTTTACAATTCCATCTATTTCTACTCACTTCTGAATTATTTTCTTTATAGACCATCCCCAGAAGTTCAGACATCAAGATAATTCAGTGTTCCACAGGGGTACATATTGTGCATATTTTAAGCATCATTAACTTTATGTTACAAAAAAATAAAGATCCTGACATGGTATTTACAGGCCTGCCTTTCTACCTAGAAGGATCTGAGCTTCTTTTCACAAATGATATTTTGGAGAGGAAGAAGAGAAGCTTAGTGGCTCCTGAGTGGGTAGAATGCTCTCACTGCTGCTGTATCCTAAATATTGTCCCCTCAGCATCGGCCCCACACCCCTCCCTATTACTGTGTCATTTATTCTCAGTACCCTTGAGGATAAAGCTGAAATGAGGTGGTGGGATGAAGATCGTTACAGCTATAAAGCAGGAAAGATATAAGCCATGTTGACAAGAAGAAACCTCACTCAGGCAAAAATGACTCCAAAGGTAGCTCCAAATGTATACATGATAGAAAGGCCTGCCCATTCATTCCTATGCTCATAATTTCAGATCAAAATTGCTCCCAGTTTTGGCTTTTCTGCTTTTGTGAAGTGCAGTGTCATCCCCTTTTTTATTTATACAGATTTAAAAAATTGATAAATAGGATTCCTTTCTATTTTTCCAGGATCAATAGAATTTCTTGAGATCTGCTGCCTTACAATTTTTCTTTTTTCTGGAGAGTATTGGGCACCATGTTGCATCAGATGTAATGGATGCTGATGTTGTAGCTGTGGGATCTTGAATACTTTTTTTTTTTTTTTTTAACTATCTTCGGCATCAGTTTGATTATGTGGAGAAAAAAAAAAAAGGACGTTCTTTAAGAATTCTTCCAGATTGGGCTAGGGATATAGCTAAGTTGGTAGAGCACTTGCCTTGTATGCACAAGGCCCTCGGTTCAATCCCTAGCACCACACACACACACACACACACACACAAACACACACACACAAAATAATTCTTCCAGGTTTAAAATTCTGTGATGAAGGGCAGAAGCTGGTGGGAGAATTGAAGACTGAGTTGGTAATCTTGAATCAGGGTCCCCCACCCTGTAGCTGTCTACTTCTTGGGCTTGACTGATTGTCCTTGGAGAAGGAATTCTTTATCCAGAACAATATATTCAGGAGCCTACTGTACCCAACATGCAACCAGCTCATTTACTAATCATTATACATCAACAAATACTTTTGTCTAACTTAGAAGAGCCCCAAGGAGTTCTTAAGACATGGTCCCTGGAGATATCGACTCTCACAGTGAACTGTGTGGGTGTAAAATTTAGGTACAGAGTCAGTCTATACAGCTCTACGTGATAGAATTTAGGAAGGAATATAAAAAGAGGTCCAGTTAACTTTGAAAACATATGTTTAGTGAAAGAAGCCAGACACAAAATGTCACAAACTTTATGATTCCGTTTATATGCAATATTCAGAACGGGTAAATCTATAGTGACACCAAACAACACGGTGGTTGTCACACCACAGGGTGTAGGGTTGGGTGGGGACTACTTAATGGGTACTGTTTTCTTTTGGTGAGATGACAATGTTTTAGAAGTAGATAGAGACAATGATTGAACAGCACTGTGGAGTTACTAAATGCCATTGCATTGTACACCTTAACATGGTTGATTTGACACGATGCAAATTTTACCTCAATTAGAGAAAGAAATCTAGTTAAATTAATGAGTGAAGAAACAAATGCAAGAAGACATAATTATTTCAAACACAGAATGGAGGCTTTGGCCCAACAGTGTGACTCTTGGCAAGATACAAACCACCCTACTACTTTTCTTATCTGCCTTTATGCCCACTCTTGTCTTTGACCATGACAATGATGTGAGAAATGACTGGACATTGACAGGTGTCAGGACCCTCAATAACTCCACAGTTTCAAAGGCCAATGCCAGAGCTGGCTCTGAGATATTTCAATTTTCAGATGATTTATGAGCATCATTTTTCCTACAAGCTCCTTCAAAATCCAATTCCAGTGGCACATCTTTTCTGAAAAGTTTCCAATCCCTCTAGCTGAAAGAGATCTCAGCCTTCTCTGAACAAATGGCATTTATCGACCCTTTTAGGGCTTTACTCACTTCCTACTGTGGATTAGGGCTGTTTATTTTTCAGACATGTCTTACCTCCCCTACTTGAGGCCAGAATCAAATTCTCCTCACCTTCGTATCCTCCCAGCCACAAGGGCAGTATGTGCTCAGTAAACATTTGTATTTTTGCTCTTGTTTTCTTCTCTACCTAAAATGTGCTTTGTAGGAGAATTTCACAGCAGTTCTTTCCCCTCCTTCTGCTGACCTGCTGGGTTCTCAGGCCCCGGTCCAGGTTGGGCTGAGTGCCGCCCTGTTTGTATGCTGTCCCTCCAACCTTTCTCCATGGGTGAGCTCATCAGCAGATTCCAAATCTGAGACTCTTTCCACAGTGATGGCAAATTTGGGCCCAAATAAACCTGAACAGGCAAGTGACCATTTGCCATGGTGTGGAAAGATCCTGCCTGGGAATAAGACCAACACGAAGAAAAGCAGGGCCAAAGAATGGAGAGAGACTGGTTCCAGAAATATTGTTCAGATCCAGAGTCCTGCCAACCTGGAGCTAACTTTATCTCTGAACTTCCTATTTTTATGAGCCAACCATTTCCTCTTTTTTGCTTAAGTCAGTTGATTTGGCTTTCTGCCACTTGTTATTGAACGATTCCTTCTGTGTCTTGGTATCTCCTTATCATGTCCAAAGATCCTTTGACACTCAGGTAAGGGCCAGTGTTCTCTGTGAAGCCCTTAGCATCTCTTCTCATTTTTAATTTCATTCACCATGTTATTCATTATTCTACTTTCAACAGAGATTTATTAAGCAATAGAACAGAAGTAGATATAAAAATAAGATTGTTTTTTGTCTAGGGAGTCATATTTATAGAAAGCCTTATGTTTTGGCGATTTTGTATAATTTTTATCTCCTTTAATCCTTACATTAGTCTTGTGTCATGAGTATTACACTTGTACTTTATCGACAGGGAAACTGAGGATCAGAGAGGATCAGAGGTTATAAGATTATTCAAAGGAATATGCCAACAGTCTGATCATTTGGACTCCAACTCAGACATCTATTTCCTTTGTTCTTCCAATACAGTCTGCCTTGCATTATAACTTATGTATGTTTTTGTCTTCTCTCCTAGGCTACGTCCCTTGAGGACAGGGACTGTGGCTTACTTATTTTTCAATCAATCATCACAACTCTTGGCACATTTAATGATGATAGAGTTCTACAGGTATTTTGGGGTGACTTGATAGATGAGTAAACCAGAGTTGAGTGAAAATTTGTGTCCTCTGAAGTCCAAACCAAAATACACATCTCCAGAGAAATGTAGAAGCACCAAGTGTAGAAGCACTGATTGAGGACTCAATCAGAAAAGAATTTACCTCTGAATGAATGATTCTTAAAACTCAGGGCTGCTTACTTGTAATATTTCCATAAAATTGGCAAAAGTAAAAGATTTTAAGCATATTGTTTAAGAGCATTCTAACTTTTCCTTCACTGTTCTTTCTCTTGTTCAAGATGGCACTGGGATGGCCATGAACGCTGGCAATCTAGGTAAGAGGAAGAGTTTAGCAGAATGCATTTCTGTGATTCACAGTCACTTCTGGAAGATATAGTCAATGTTTACTTAGAAGGGAAATTAGGCCAAGTGTTCTGTTATGGGAATCTGCTAGGAATACTTCTATTGCCCATTGTGCTAATTGACCTAGTGTGCTAGAAAGATGTAGGGAAGAATTATTGCACATGAATGTGTCTTATAAGCTCAGCATTGTAAGTATGAGAGAAGTAGGTTGCAAAACAGGCCCCCCTCCACTGGGGGTTGAACCCAGGGCTTCACACGTAAGTGCTCTACCACTGAGCTACATCCCCAGTCATCTTCTCCCTACTTCTTCCTCTCCCCCTCCCCTGTTTTCTTCTGTTTTTACTTTGAGACAGGATCTTGCTAAGTTGCTGAGGCTGGCCTTCAAATTGTGATGATCCTGCCTCAGCCTCTGAGTAGATGAGGATACAGGCCTGTGCTGCCACCACTCCCAGCTAGGAAAAATGAAGTTTGAAGCACAGAGTCAGAAGCTAGTATGGAAAATTTGTCCAATCATCAGATCTAAGTAGAAAATTTGGTTCTCACTGAAGCCTAGCACATGGAAGTTCTTTCTTCTCAGAAATACAATCCAATAATGCAACATGAACAATTATTGAGACATGGGAAGATTTTTTGTTCTTTGTAGGATTTAAGGGAACCACAAGAGTAGTATGGAACCTTGTAAGGGATCCATGGGCATGAGAGCTTTGATGCTGGGGTTTCACAGTAAATCTACCTCTATTACTTTTCTCAAAAGAACAAAACTCTAAAAATAAATACTTTTTTCAAAGTTAACATAAGTGATATATTTTTGTTCAATATAAGTTTTGAAGATGTTCCATAAATGGGATGATGGGACATAATGGGTTAATACTCTGTTTAGGCATCATTTCCTGTTCCATGTCCCCTTCCAGCCTCTCCAAAGGCAACCACCAATAGTTGGGTGTGTGTCACTATATACTTTTATGAAAACTTCATTTCTCTTTCTCCGTATACATAACCAAATGTACCATTTTTTTTTCAAAATTTTCGAAATTGGTGTGCTATGAAAATAGTGATTGGGAATTCAGATAAAAAATGTAGGGAAAATATTATAGTGGTGTACCAGACATTTACGTATACTAGTATCTTAATGTATTTTGTGATATTTGTGATCTTTTTTATTAAAAGTTTATAGTGTGTTGTGACTTTTTCATTCTATAGAATAGTCACTAAGTATTCCCTTTACTAAAGAGCATCTATCTTTTTCTCACAAAAATATAAAGGCTTCAGATCTCACAAAATCTGGACTTGTCCCTGATGGGAATAAGTATCAAACGACTTTTGTTAGGTCATCTCCTGAAACACTTGTGAAATTCAACTCTGAGTGTTTCCTCTAGAGAAGCATTCCCTTTTGGTTTTCTTCAGGGACAGGGACAGACATGTTTGAGATCTCTTTTTTCAAATTCCAAAGTGATAAGATTTCTCTTGCTTTCTAATTGTGTGGTGGTTTCTCTGGGCTCCGTGTAATAACTTCAGCTTTGGAATCTGATAGGGCATCATTTTTGCTAGAGAGCAATACACAAGGCAAGGCTTTTTGGCTTAGCAAAAAAAATACTGAAATTGTTTATTTCAGTGGAGTACTATTAACTAAAATTTATGCACAAATAGGCCAAGGCCAAGGGAAAGAAATCGCTTTACCCAAGTTCATGGGATAATGAATATCAGAGCTGCAATTATAGTTTTCTGACTCCCCAACTGTACATGCAATTTGCAGGTTTACAATCCTGTGTAAAAAACCTACAGAGAACACAGATGGGTTTCTAACCTCTGCTAATGAGAGCATCACTCTTCATTGCTGGGATAATTAAGCAAATATTTAGTGGTCAGAACCCACCCAGAGTTAAATAAAATCAATCAACCTCAATCTCATGGGAGACGTTGATTTTGGAATTTTTTTTTCTAAATTCTGAAATGTAACTCCTTGGTTGTACATGTGTGTGTGTGTGTGTGTGTGTGTGTGTGTGTGTGTGTGTGTAGGTAGGTAGTTCTTATTTTTATTATTAAGAGCAGAGGAGGGTTAATCCAATAACCTTATGTCTATTGAAAAGTCACATTGCCCAGAAAGGCCATGCTACTGACGCTCAAAAGACACAAGGCCAGGAGAGCACTTTCTCTTTGTTGATTGTGCTTTTATCCCACTGAATTTTTGTTCTTCCTTACGGAATTAAACCCTTTAAGTAAATTGCAAACATTCCCCCTGGTGTGGAGCAATGTCTAGCTGCCCATACTGCCTGACACAATCGTTGACATTTCTCGTGTAAATAACAGCGGCAAACTCAGCACTTTCAAGAAAGGAGTTGAAAAAATAATGAACTATGTTTTTCAAGATAAAATGCACTATGCTCTTTGGAAATCAGAAGGGTCTGAGGAAGGAAACAGGAATAGATTAACGCATAATTCTTGTGTTGTTTTTATTTCAACCTGTTCCTTCTCCCTGTTCCAATTCTCTGTACTCAGCTGTACTTCTGCTTTTTTTCCATAGGGCTTATCACCTTTGGACAAACTGTAGACCATATTTATTTATTGTGACTACAGTTTATTATCTGTCTCCACCTGCTAGAAGATCTAAGGGGACAAGAATTTTTATCTGGGTGTATCCCAAGCACCTAAAATAGCACCTGGCACATAATAGGAGCTTGGGAAATAGTTTTTGAATGAGTACATACTGTGTGTCAGCACTTGGAGACTAAAAACTGAGTATGACATTATATCCTCCCTGTGGAGCTTAATTACTTTCTCCACGGATTGAAATTCTAGAATCTTGGCATTCAATATTTATGACATTCTTTCATGTCCTTACTCTCACAACCTTGATTCTATTTTTTTCCCCCCAGCACTAGGGATTGAACCCAGGGATAATCTGCTGCTGAGCTACATCCCCAGCCCTTTTTATTTTTTTATTTTGAGACAGGGTCTTGCTAAGATGGCCAGACTGGACTCAAACTTTCCACCCTCCTACCTCAGCCTCCCAAGTTGCTGGAATTACAGGTGTGTGCCACCACGCTCAGCAGATTCTTTTTTTTGAGATAGCAAATCAGCCCATTTTCCCAACTTTTCATGTGTTTTTTGCTTCCACTTCTGATCATGAGACATATGTCAAATTTTATTAGGAGTATCTGAGAAAGTTTTGTCCTCCTGATAAAGATATTCTCATTTCCTCTTCATCACTGTTTTTTTCTCCCTCCCTGGAATGTGAATGTGATGCCTGGAGGAACTGCTGCTATATTGAAACCATGAGGATGAAAGTAAACTGGCAGAGGGAGAAGACAGAAATAGAATAGGATGGCATATTCCTGGACTTGTTACATGAGAAAAATTTAAATTTTCTTCGTTAAGCCTTTTTATGTAGATCTACATTACATTGACTGAAAACAAGCTTAGAAAATACACCCATGTCAAATCATGCCTTAGTTATCTTTAGTATTTTTTATAATTCCAATCTTTCAGAAGTCAAGTCTACTGGAATAATTGTACATCTTGGTGCCTTACTAATGTGAACCCAAGTGTTCTCAGAAATAGAGGGGAGAATGCCTGGAGTGCAGAGGATGGCAGCAGCATCTGCTACAAAGCATAAACTTAACTGATACCTCTGGATTCATTCAAAATGTAGGTAACAAAACGTAGCTACCATACTTGCTTTTCAAAAAGCAACCTATTTCTAGCAGACTTCTTTTTGTTGGTTTCCTCCCTTCTTGTGACACTAGAGTATAATAGGTTTTTTGCTGTCCATGTTCAGGGATCATTTCAGGGACCAGGGAAATTTCCTATAATAAGCTGAATCATCTGGAAATCTTTTATGTTAATACGACTCACACATGATTTACATAAACAGGTGTATGTTGAGTGTGTAAGAGTGTGAGAAGGTGTGAGTCTGCTACTGTAGACATTTATTCCTTATACCCCTGAATCAACTATTTAATTCTTTCTTTAAAATAGCCAGGATAAGCCAGGCACCATGCACACGCCTGTGATCCCAGCTCTTCTGGAGGCTGAAGCAGGAGGATCTCAAGTTTAAGGCCAGTCTCAACAACTTTGTGAGACCCTGTCACAAAAGTAAAAAAAACAAAAATAGAAACAGCTGAGAATGTAGCTCAGTGGTACAGCACCCCTTGGTTCAATCCTGCAAAAAAAGAAAAAATCTAGGATAATTATTACTACATCACTGCCACTTTGATATGTACACAAAAATACACTTTGATTTTCCTTGTAAATTACTATAAGTACCATAGAATAAATGAACTATGCCCCTGATTTCATATTGTGAGCTTTCTGATTTCTTTTTATATTGCAAAGCTAATCCTATAAAGAGAAACTAACAGACCCTTTTCACCAAGAACATTTAGAGCATTAATTGTGTGTTTTTAAAAAGATGCTCCCTTATTTATTCATTAAAAGAACATGTTCTTTTTCAAACTTTTAAAAAATTTAAGATTGCATTTTTCTATGCATTAGTCAGAAGGCTAAAGAACCAAAAAACAAAAAGCTACAGCCCACTTGAAAGAAAGAAAGAAAGAAAGAAAGAAAGAAAGAAAGAAAGAAAGAAAGAAAGAAAGAAAGCCCTAGTTGATGATTTCTTTGTTTTCTCAGCTCTGTGGGAGGTCATTGCCACTGTACTCTTTTGAGGAAACTTGTGTTATAAGAAGCAAAATGAAAGAAAACAGAAAAGATACAGCAAGGCCGCTTCTGTTCTGATCAGCATTGTCTCTCCTAGGGACTTCAGGTTCCCTAGAAAAAGAACTTTAATTTAATTTAATCATACTTTAATTGTATGATTTCTTGGTTTGGATTCTTCTTCTCTTTTCCTACTATTTAAGAAATTGGGAAAAAAATTGATTCCTGATTTCAAATATTTTTGAAACTTTGAAATGAAACATTGAGAACAACAAAACAAAACTGATTTATTTCACAATGTGCCTACAAAATCCTGTCTTATTAAGCAGAAAGATGTCCCGGGGAACAAGCATTATCTTGATTCTGCCTTTAGGAGTCATTGCAGTGTTTGAAGATAAAGGCAGAGCTTACTCCCAGCTCCCCACCTCAATATTTATTCTTCAGTTTTTCTTCAGAAATAGAACCCTGGAATTTAGGATAAAGATACATTTCCCAACATTCTTTTTTTGGGGGGTATGTGGTATTGGGGATTGAGCTCCAGGGTGCTCTATCACTAACCACATCCCCAGCCCTTTTTACTTTTTATTTTGAAATAGGGTATCACTACATTTCCCAGGCTGACCTCAAATTTGTAATCCTCCTGCTTCAGCCTCCTGAGTTGTTGCAATTACAGGTGTGCTCCACTGCGCTTGGCCTCCCAGTATTCTTAGTAGATAGATTTAGTTATATAACAAAGTTGTGGCCAGAATTGATATGTAGAATTTCTGGGAAACAGATCGAGCTCTTCTTTCTCCTTTTTTTCCCTTGTATTCTGGCTGGACCATCTAAAGAAAACGTTTATTCTAGGGTGTTTTTCTTTTGAGGGAGCCACATGGACAGTGGGAATTCTGATTTTAAACCCATGTAAATAAAACTTGTATTTAGAAATTCTTCAGAAGGCTTAATGTTTTTACCCTACTTCACCCAACTCCAAGGCCAAGGCCAATGGAGGCCTAAATGCAAAACACCTCCCTGTATAACGTGTGTGGAATAGGCTTCCTCCTGGGTTGAGAATGTGTGTATTTGGGTGAGCCAGCAAGCTCTCTAATCGGACCTATTCCCTTACTGGAGCTCCAAGTTGTACTGGGCATAGCTCAGTAAAATATGAGCTGCAGGCCCCTTGAGGGTTGTTAGACGGCTTCTCTACTGCTTGCTTATCTTTTTAGATTCACACTTCATCTCTGGCCAATCCATCCCTATATTTTCTTGCCAGCCAAGTCATGCATTCAAATGACATTTTAAATATTTTATTCAGCATTTTAGTTCTGCCTGGAGGGATTAGTTTGCCATGTTTCTGGAAATAGAATTCTAAATCTTGTTTTGTCTCATCTTCAAAAATAGTGCTTACTTGATCACTTTGTATTCATTAATGTTACTTCTTTATTATCATACCACTCTGTATGTTGGACACAGCTAAGGATCTCTCTTCATTTTCTTTATTCCTAACATCTTTCCACCTTCCCTTTTCATCTCTTATTTTATTTTTTCCTTCTCTCTCATTCCTCCTCCTCCTTCCCTTCCTTTTCTCCATTTCTCTCTTTCTTTCCTTTTAAGAAATCTAGAGGCCCAGAGCCCAAGACACCAGTATATTTTAAGGGAGAACTAAAAGAATCATCATCTACTGCTCCAAACAGGAATAATAGTGAATTCTCAGTTTATGGTCATTCGTATTACAAGATGTCTTGGTCGGTGTGGGCTGCTGTAAAACAGTACCATAGACTGAGTGACTTATAAAGAAATAGAAATTTCTCACAGATCTGGAGGATAGAAGTCCAAATTAGCATGCCAGCATGGTTCATATCTGATGAGAATCTTCTTTTGGGTAAAAGACTACCATCTTCTCATTGTGTCCTCACGTGGTGAAAAGGTAAGAGAGTTTTCTGGGTTCTCCTTTAAAAAGTTACTAATCCCATTCATGAGCTCCACCTTCATGATCTAATTACCTTCCAAAGTCCTCACATTCTTGTATCATCCCACTGGGGGTTAGGATTTCCATACATGAATTTTGAAGGGACATAGTCAGTTCATTGCATAAGACATATTGTATCTTATAACTTTTTATATATTAAAGAATATGATTTCTTTAATACACATCTCTAAAGTATCTGCCATAAACCAATGACAGAGGACCCAAGAATAATAAGGCTTGGACCCTGCTCATGAAGCCCTTACAGTTCAGAGATATACACTAGTTCAATCACTAAGTGTTTGCCTCCTACAGAGTGTGTCTCTCACCTGGCTTCAGAACAGTGCCAATAATTAGAGAAAGGAAGAACAGGACAGATAGCCCTTTAGCAAAGGAAATGAGCCTTCTTATCTCATCACCATGGGCCTCACTAGACTTTAAGTATCATTGTACGATTGCCCTAGACTTTGTCTCATTAATTTACACAGCACTCACTTATTGAGAACCTACTATGTGTGAGGCACTGTGGTAGGCACTGGGACTCCACTGTATGAATAAGTTCCTGCCCCCAAATAGCCAGCTGCATGGGGTATACAGTGCATGGATGCTGAAAGCCATGATGCGGGGGAGCACCAGGTGCTAAGTGAACACAGAAGTGGGGCAGAAGAGGAGGTTTCTAGAAGAGGACATCACTAAAGGTAATCTGTATATGGGTGTTCCTCTTTAGGAGACCTCCCTCGCCCATGAGCTAATCTTGAAGTTTAGGAATGAGTGACTGTAGTAGTCCAGTCCTGGGTTTGGGATTTTATCTGGGAAACAAACACCATCTAATTATTGCTTTATTACACTTGTATGAGATTGTTTTTAGCCTAAAAAAGAAAATCACACAGCATTTTTCTTGTTGGCAGTACAGTTAAGCTTGCTTTCACATTCAGGGAGAACAGAAGAATCTGCCTTTGAATGATTGTGTAAACTGATCAGGGAGCTCCAAATTAAAAAAACAAACCTTCAGTAAGTCAGAATGCAGACATCAATTCAAAGAATAAAAGAACTCTCCATGGGTTCTTTACAACCACAGCTTGGTGACCTCAAGTAGCTCTTTACACAAGAGTTGGCACTGGCCATTACAACAAGTATTACATTACACTTCAGTATTTGAAGAGATCCAAACTGGGATGGGTAAAATAACAACCTAGAGGTAGGACTGTTTCTACAAGCTCATTTTCCATTTATCACAATGTAAAGTGGAAATGATTGTTTTGTTAATATCCAATGTATTAGGGTCATGCTTATGCTGGTATCTCATTACATGTGAATTTTTATTAGCAAAAAAAGTGCAAAGGGAGACAATAGATAATTTATAGAACTGTAAGTGGGTGAGCATTTCCCTATATATCCTGCCTCTGTTCCTGGTATACCAGTTGGCTAAAGCAGGGCCCAGCATATGACGTACTGCATGAAATCTCAGTTGTTCATCACAGCTGAACAAACTGCTCTGGAGTCTGAAGGGTCGGTGCAGTGTAAACAGAAATCAGCAATGACCTATGGAGTCGTCTCAAGACATAATAAATACGGTCTTCATGCTCCTTCCACCTTCTGCTGATTCAGGTATTCTCCTTTACCATGAGGCTTATCTCTGGAACAATATTTCAAATCCAGCAGACCATTGTATCTGGAGCAGATTTTCTAACTGAGCTTTTAATTTTGGCAAAATAGCTTCTAGCGTCCTCTGAAAATGTCATCATGCACATGGAGCTTCATTGAGAAAGCATAAAACACTTTTTTAGAACACTCCATTAGCTTTGGCTGCCATTAGTTTTGCTATTCTGGAAGAATTTCTTCAAGGTTTAAAGGATAAAAACAGAGCTTATTTTTCAGTCCAGAATAAAATTTGTGGCAGAATCATTAACTTTTCATCTCCTTGAAATCCTTCAGTGATCCTGTATACCTTTATTAAGGGGTATCCAGGCCAGTATTAGTTCCTGCCAAAGTAGGGTTGGCGCACATCCATCCTGATCCCTTGCCCAGGACAGCCACAAATCAGTCAGGGAACCTTGTACTAGTCCCTGCCCATGTTGGTTAAAAAGACTTTCAGATTATGTTCAGCTATGGGGGATTATGCTCACTTATGGGGGTATTTTAACACAGAGCTGCTCACCTGGACCTGCTGACTTGAACTGGTGAGAAAACATATCTCCATGTTTCCTGTGCACCTCAGGGAAGAGGAGAAAAGATTTAGGAGGCTGTACAAATCTACCTAAGAATATTCTCTGACTTCCATTGCATGCAAGATTCACATAGATCTGCTTATCTAGGGGGAAGCCCTGGATATGGACTAAATCTGTTCTCAGAAGAGTAATATCAGACACTGTACCGCTAGACATGGTGTAAAAGGGAGATGGGAAGAAAAACTTCCTCTACCCAAACCAAACAGAAAGCTCAATTCATAACCTACAATAACTTAATCCAGATGGCCATATTTTCTTTAGACTGTAAATCATTTCCAGTGAATTTACTGTTTCTTCTTTTCTATTCTTATAGTTAACATTTTGGCTTGCCAAGTTCTAGTCATCCAAGAAGAGGAAAGATCAGATGCTTAAGATTAAACAGTTCAAAGTCAATGATATTTGGTTAAGATAAACAAGTGGAATAAAATGGACTGCAGACACACAGGCCTCAAAGTTGAAACTTGTTGACTGGGATTTATGCTTATTAGATAGTTGGTTTTTACTTAGAAGTCAGGTGTTTATGAAAGATAAAGCTAATAATAGTGGCACCGGAAAAGAGGGATGCATTATATTAAAGAAATGGTCTAAACTCACCAACTGTGTGGTCTCCTTTAAAATCCCAGCAGAATTTCCCAGTGAAATCAAAGAACAACGATGAGAAAGTAACAGTGGATTAGCATATGTTGATCATTTACTTCTTGAATATAGAGCCCTGATACTTAGGTAGGAAATTTCATGAGAAAAAATGAAATTAAAAATTAAAAAGAATGAAAACTCAGAGAAGTCTGACTTCTGTTTACATCCGTTTACATTTTAGCAATTCTTTACCTTGCTTGAGATATGTTATAAAATGAAAGATGCAGGTTTATATGACTGAGTAAAAATAATTTTAAGCTCATCCATCAGTCATTTTTACCCAACACCACTTGATTTTCAAACTCATTGTTTTGCTTGGCAAATAAGGATATTTTTAGCCTATTTTTAGAAAACTTATTTATTTTTATTTGTTCATTATAATTATGAACAATAGTGGGATTGGTGCTTATATATGCATGCACATAACATAATTGGGTCAATGTCATTACCCAGTACCTCTCCTTTCCCTCCCCTCCTCTGCTCCCTGTTCCCCTCTCTTCTCTTCTCCTCTCCTCCACTGCTCTCTTTTCCATTTTCATGTGTGTTTTATGTTTTCTTTTATATGTGGAACCTGGAGGGAAAAAAAGGGAGAATAAAAGGGGGTGGGAGGACCTCTTAGCTTACCTTGAATATGTTTCTTCTTTGGCCTTCCTGTCTACCCGATGTATCTGAAACTTCCTATGCTCACTTCCCTTCTTCACAGCACTGCTTAAATTTAGCACTGGCCTAAACTGCTTCCCAATTTATAAGATTCTACCTATTCGTCAATACAAAAGGCCACATGTCTTTCTTGGACATCATTCTGCACATGTCGACGCAGTCTCAGTTGGCATAAGCTGTGTAAGGGCAAGAACCATGTCTTTTGTAAGCTTCTGTGGTTTCTGCTCCTGTGTCATGACCCGTGTGGGTGCTCAATAAATGTTAAATCAAAGTGAATTGCTTTCCAGGGCATTTATTGGCACATGTACTCTGGTGGGTCAAGATCCATCTCTTTCTGCAGTGCTCAGTGGTTTTCTTTTTGAATGCATTCCCAACTAGGACAGAATTGCTGGATGTCTCTGAAAATTGTTCACAGCTTGCTGAACAAGGAAGCGACATGATGGTATTACTGTATTGCTGCCATGCTCCAGGTTTACAAATCAAAAAATTCCACTTACGTTGTACAAGTGGTTGTCCTTTCTCTTTTGTTCCCATTTGCTTCTTCTTTCTCCTTCCCTCCCTCCTTCTCTCCCTCACTGCTCCTTTCTGTCTTTTCTTCCCCTCTTCCTCCCCTCCCTCCTCTCTTTCTTTTACTTTCTAACAAAGCTCTCTTGTGAAGCTCAGACACTCTTAACAGGATCAATGGTGGTGAGCTGTCTTTTTCAGCCAGCACAGCTAGACAAATGCAGCTCCAGAAGCCGGGCCTCCCACCTCAATGGAGGAAGGAGTCAAGTCTGAGCTGAGTCAAGGTTGGCCCTGCTCTCTGCCTGCGTGGCATTGGCCCCATCAGCGGGAACACTGAGTTCCAGCTTCAGGCTTTCAGTTCTCCCTATAGCTTAATGGCTCACAGAGCTTTTCTGAGACAGCTGGATAACAATGTACCTTTTTGACAGCCTGACTCTTTTTTCCTGCTGTTGAAATCTCAAACTGTACTGTATAAAACATTCTGTCTCTCATTGTTCCATCAACAAGCCTGAATAGCCAGGCAAGCGCTCCTGCAGTATTCATGGATTTCCTTGGATCCCCCCCATCCCCGTCACAACAAAAGAATAAGGGGGAAAAGACTAAGGTCCAGGGTTTGTATGATGGCTGGTAAAAGCCTCTGTGTGAGGTCCTTGGCGAGATAATCTCATTCTAAAGATCTGGGTGACTGGAATTTCCCTTCCTCCCATCCCCCCCGCAGACATCCCCTCCCCAACATCCTGCTAATACAAATCCTTAAGCATTAAGTCAGGCGGAAAATGAGTCTACTCTACATTTATCTTCCTGAATGGCAGTCAACTCCTGCTTAATCTTTCAACATATATTTGTTCAATGGATCAACAGATTGTGTAAGCAGCATGACGGTTGGGTTTAGCAATGTGTCTGCTCATGTTTGGTTTGTGCTGAACCACTGACCATTTTGTTTGTGAATCCATCATAAATTATATTTCTGCGTTACCCAGCACCAGGATGGGGACAGAGGGCAGTGCTCATACAGGCAGGAAGAATGTTTAAGTCACTGTCATCTTCCAGCATGGAGAATGCTGACTTGTTTTATTTTGTGAATGCTTCCCTCCCCTTCCACAAATCTTTTCAAACTGGAAAACCTTAAATTTGTTTCCTTTCTCTTTTCTGAAAGGTGTCTCTTAAGTATTCTTCTGCTGTTCTTTCTTCATTAAAATAAGACTTTCGGGATATAGAGTAGGTAATAAAATAGTATGAAATATGAATAAGAAAGCTAATAATTAAAAAAATCTTATGACTTTCCTAATTATGATTTTCCTGATTTCCTATATGGACATACTGATTTAAATCCTTGCTTCTAAAAAAAAAATAAGAATTTACTAGGGGGTTAAGAGATTGAAGAGTTGAACATTCAATTAATGGCATGATTAATTTGACCATTTTCTTTAGAAAAATAGTTGTTTTACTGAATTTTCAACCAGTCACCATTTATTGAGTGTAGAAAGATTAAAAAAAATTCCTTGCCTTTGATAACTTAAATCAAATTAGAGAAGTACAATTATATATATATTTAACAATATTAAGTAAAAATGAGAGGAAAAGAAAATTTGTGGTGTAGTAGCTCAGTATACAAGAAGTTTTCAAGAAAGTTTTTTATACTTATTTAAACAATGTGCAGTAATATTTATTGAACACCAGTATTTTTTGATCATGGGGCATATAATGTAAATTAAAATAGATTTATCTCCTATCCACATGTTGCTTAAGTTTGAAATAGGGAGCAGGAAGTAGGAATATAGTAGCTGAAGGGAAAAAAAATTGATGTCAACCATCATGTTCAAATCATATCCAGATCAGACTTGAGGGCAGGAACAGCAAGGAGATCACACTTGCTGATTATGATGAGAAAATTTTGCATGTCCAAGTGGAGACTTACTAGATAAAAGGATATTCCCATACATTTTATGTGTCACATTCTTGTGTGTCAAAATGGAAGCCTAATCACTACTTTGAATTAATCAAGGCAGAATTGTACCCAGACCAGTAAATAATACATTATTTTTAAAAACCTATTTTTGATATTGTGTTTTTTGTTTTCTTTTTTTGGTATTGGGCATTGAACTCAGGGGCACTCAACCACTGAGCCACATCCCAGCCCTATTTTGTGTTTTATTTAGAGACAGGGTCTTGCTGAGTTGCTTAGCAACTTAGCAACCTTGCTTTTGCTGAGGCTGGCTTTGAACTCACAATTCTGCTGTCTCAGTCTCCCAAAGTGCTGGGATTACAGGTGTGTGCCACTGTGCCTGGCTGATATTGTATTTTAACTATTCAGTTACCTCTAGGCACATATTGCCTTACTGAGTCCCTGTAATAACTGTTAACAGCTTAGGAAATTGTTGTTATCCTCATTAGAAAGGTAAGGTAACTGCAGGTATGGATGGACAAATGCTAGTTTTAGGTAGATTTGGCACCAGAGCCTAGATTTCCTGATTCCTAGCTCTGGCCATCTTCCTCTTCTATATCCAACATTCTTTTATTAAGCTTCAAAATGAAGGATAAGAATATTGATTTCAAAACTTATGTATTGATTCTTTATTCTACTGGGGAGCAATGATCAGTGTTTTTCTTTAGCTCAAGGTATGTTTTATTATTTATCAGTGAATCCATGTGCAGATGCTAAGACAAAATCTTTGCAAATGGAGATAACCCTGCTATGATGATACAGTACTGACTTTTGCCTACAAACATATTGGTCATGGTGCAAGTAATAAAAGAAGTCACATGGCATCTAATAAACAAAATACCAACAAAAAATCCTTTAGGAGATACTGAATTGAGAGTCATTCAGATATTGGTGCATTTTCCTAAATTTGATGGCATTGAAAGATTCACAAAAGCTGGAGTTCCATACCCAGAATTGATTGCAGTGGTTCCCCTGATTGCAGAAAGTAAAACTCACTCTAGCCATCCAAAGAAAGGAGAAAGGGTTCTAAGGGGTTTCCAAAGGTCTGTCAGGAAATGGAGCTAACAGTTGGACCTTCTAGGTCCTATAGCTGGGAAGGCATGGGAACCTTGGCCTTTCCTTGATAATGTCAAGGAAACTTGACATTATATAATGTAATGGGCAAACTTTGGATCCATCTTGGGTCCAATCATGTGAAGGTCTCAAGGTATTGTACATCACTATGTATATTCAGAGAAGGGTCTGGGTAGACCTAGCAGTGACGTCTCTTCTGTTAGTGATAACCTTTCTATTCTTTTGTAGTACACCACAGCTGATGGACTCGATAGACTAAAATGTCCTCCAATTTGATTAAGGATGATCTGGTTACTTATAATTGCTGAGAAGCATAACAAAATTTTGCTTGTGCTATATTTTATTATGCAATATTTGATTTCCTTTAAAAATAGAGGAAAATTGTAATAGTCAAAATGACCATATTAGTCAAGGGCAGGGACAGAAATTAGAATGCTGCATATTGTGGCCATATGGATAATGGTTATGCCAATGTTTCTTAATACAAGAAAATAATAAAATTATCCATTATTTAGTTATCTCTGATAAATAATCTTTGCTTGTAAGAGAGAAAGGACAAAAAAGATAGGAGTTAAGTTTCCTCTTTCTCCACCCTATTCCCTTCTTCACAGAGAATTTCCCAAAATAATACAACTTGATTTAGTCTTTTCTACTTCCTCTATGTACATTTTAGGAGAGGAATCAAAACTTTAAAATTCTCTCTTTTTTTCTTCTTCCTTTTTTGGTTCTGAGGATTGAACCCAGGACCTCACACATGCTAGGCAAGCATTCTACCACTAAGCTACACACCTAGCCCTTCTTATTTTATTTTTAGACAGAGTCTTGCTAAGTTTCCAAGGCTGGCCTCAAACTTGGCATCCTCCTGCCTCAGCCTTAAGAATAGCTGCAATTACAGGTGTGTGTCACGTGTCTGGCTTCTAGGAATTCTCGAAATCACTTAAGGTAGGTGTTGTAGACTGGACTGTGCCCTTCAAAACTCAAGTTGAAACTCTAATTTCCAATGTAATTTTTCTTGAAGAAAGAGCCTTTAAAGAGGTAATTAAAGTTAAATGAGGTGGTGCCCTTATCAAACATGAGTGGTGTTCTTATAAGAAGAGAGAGAGAGATACCTGGATGCATGAGCTCAGAGGAATGGCCATGTAAGAACACAGAGAGAAAGCAGCCATCTTCAAGCCAGGGAGAGAGGAGGCTTCAGGAGACAATAATTCTGCTGGCTCCTTGATTTCGCACTTCCAATCTCCAGAACTATGAAAAATTAATTTCTGTTATTTAATCCTCCTAGTCTGTGGTATTTTGTTATGGCAGCCCTAGCAGACGACTATAGGATGGGGATTTTGGAGTTACGTCCATTAGTTGTAAAACAGAGGCTAACACATGTCATATAATTAAATAGGTCAATTGAATATTTGTATTGATAGCTCATATTTTCTTACTTATTACCTATATTGTATTTTTAAATAGAAAAAAAATATTTTTTTTTTTAAAAGAAAGTAGACCAAATAGAGTAGCACGAACATGCACTTCTCAGATATTTGGCTTCAAGGAGCATAATCAACAGAAAACGCAAGCTGTTATACACTGAAGCCCTTTACCACATTGACACCAAAATCCTACTTATCCTAGCTGTTCCCTGCCATTGATGGGTAGAGGTGCTAAGTCAGGCCCATTCTGGGATAGAGACTCCTGTGATAGGAAACTTTAGCTCTAGGATACCCATCTGCTCTGCTGAAATTTCCCCAGAACTTCATGGCAATCTAGGCTTCTTCCTCCCCAGCTTGCCTTCCTTCCCTCTTTACTTTATGGGAGTCAGACTTACACGTGGTCTGATGACTCTCAGCTTCCTCTAGCTTCCCCTTTGTTATAGTTTGGATCTAAAGATGTCCCCCAAAGAGCTCATGTGTTAGGCAATGTATCAATGTTCAGAGATGAAAAAATTAGATTTTGAGGGGTAAAACTTCAAGAGTGGATTAATCCATTTGATGGATTAAGAATGTGAAGGGGTCACTGGGTGGTAACTGTAGACAGATGGAATGGCTGAAGGAAATATATATTTGGGCATGTGGACTTGGACTCTCTCTGCCCCTGGCTCCTCTCTCTCTTTCTCCCACCCCTTCTTTCTCTCTTTCTTTGATTCGCAAATGCCAAGAGCTGAACAGCTCTCCTTTACCATACCTTTCCACCATGTTGCTCCTTTCCATCTTTGTTCCAGAACAATAGAGTTGACTAACATGGACAGAACCTCTGAAACCATGAGCCCAAAATAAACATTTTTTTCCTCCTCCAAGTTGTTCTTGTCAGATATTTTGGTCACAGTGATGAGAAGCTGACAACACATCCTTGTTTTCTTTCATAAGTGGTTTGCCTAGTAAATCCATTTCTTGCACATTAATTCTGTCTTGGTACCTGCTTCTTGGGGAACCCAATCTAACACTGTATTTTCAAAACATAAGTTCATGGTTGAGGTGAAGATTAAGAAATAACCTTATTGGGAAATTCTTCTCTTTGGAATGTTTTTCTTGTCTTTACCTTGGTAACTTTCACTCATCACTATAAATTCCCTTTGGTATCATATCCTCTGGAAATATCAAGAATATAATTTTATTTTATTATTATTTTTTCGTCCTTCTCATCCTCTCTTACCTCCAAAGACATCTGGGTTCATCTCCCCTCTCCTATGCTCCCACAGTACCTCTAGCAACAGGAATGTTCTGTGCCTTAACTTTTCTCTCTTCTTACACAATGACCTCCATCCAGATTGTGACCTTGACTTTCTTCTCTAAACTCCTAGGGTCTAGCTCAGGGCCATCAGGTGATAATTGCTTGTCAAAGGTGAAATAAATGGTGGTGGTGGTGGTGGGAATAAACCAGTAAGTTAATTCATTCCCAGTTCACTGTTTTAGGAAGTAGCCTCAATGAAGAATTACAAAGGACCACAGAAGGATAATCAGGGAAGGATAGGTTTTCAGATCTTCTAGCAAAAAAATTTAGTGCAGAAAGAGGTTTTGGTGGAGTGGTTTGGGCCTAGGGGAGAAGGTCTTAGAAGAAAGGCCTTTCTGAGAGCTGCAGGTCTTATCTCAGGAATAGCACCCTGAAAAGGCACCAGCCAGTTATCTGCAGCACCAAGGTGATGACAGTTACCCTCTTCACTTCCAGAGTAAGCTTCTCAGTCACTTAAAGACCAATGGGAGATGAAGAATATGGCTCCACCCCCCACCTTGATCTTTTCACTTGGGTTGAAATGAGTGAATCTTGCAGCTTTATGATCTGAACTATTATTCACTGTTATGGGGGAAAGTACCTGTTAAATGTAACTACAGTTGCTTGAAAGAGAAAAGGAACTCATTCCAGGTGAGTACAAGGTCCTTGACTTTATGCTTCGTGCTATTCATGGGTTGTCTCACTTATACACACTTTGTTACTGATATCCCATTTTTTTGAATGAGGAAGCTGAAGTGCTGAGAGACTGAGTAACAGGTTGCAAAGATATGAAGCAGAAAAATCAGAATTTGAAAACAGGTCCTCTTTCCTGAATTATAAAATGAAGGTCTTTTTCTTACCTAGTCTAGCTACTTAATACCCCCAAAACTTTTGTGTTGAAAATTGTTACTGCCGTCATTGTTACAGGCAAATAAAAAAAATCTGGCAAGCCACTAGCAGGCAGTGAAATGCTGGATGAATAGGGTATGGTGATGCATACCTGTAATCCCAGAAACTCAAGAGGCTGAGGCAGAAGTATCACCAGTTTGAGGCCAGCCTCAGCAACTTAGTGAGACCCTAAGCAAGGTAGTAAGACCCTAAGCAAGTTAGTGAGACCCTGTCTCAAAATAAAAAATAGAAAGGACTGGGGATGTACTGGTATAACACCCTTAGATTCAATCCCCAGTACCACACACACATACACACACACACACACACACACACACACGCTGGATGAACATGAGACAGAAAAGAAGAATAATCCAGAAAATCCACAACCTGCTAGCTATGAGGAGGGAGAAGTGAGTGCCCTGGAAACTGTCCTTCAGGTGACATGTGACGTAGTGCTGAGACACCCTAAGGAAGTCACCTCTTCCAAGGAAGTCACCTCTTCCAAGAGGAGCAGAGAAATGGGACCAATTTAATGGGAGTTGGAAATGAAATTGGGGAAGACAGGAGGAAGCTCAGGCTACCTCCTCTTGTGTTCAGAGCTGAGGCCATAGGAGCTGTCCAAGAAAGTAAATCTATCATAGAGGGGGTTGAGTTAAGAAGAGATTGGCAACAGCATTCACTGTTCAGGAGATTTAGAAATGCTGCCAGCTAATGTAACAACAGTCTGCCTTGAAGAAAAATTGCATGGGTTTACATAGCCTTCATCTGTATTTGCTAAGCAAAGCTTATCATCACACTTTCCCCTTAATTTTTTATATTCCTGTACAATATTCAATGTTGAATTTCATCAATTTTTTTTTATCCTTGGATGATGGAAACCTCCAATTTCCCCCTCTTTCTTCTTTACTTTAGAGAGAGGGGGAACACTTAGAATTTGCCCTTGAGATACAATGTCTTCCAAATATTAGCTCAGGGAATAGAAAGGCTCTAAGTTGCCATGTGCTGTTGTTTGCTGGAATAAATAATCATACAAAGGACTGGCTTTTTTCATTCCTTCTTCTCCAGCAGAGTTCAAACCAGGGTTATTTGCAGGTATCTTGTTGAATCCAATCAAAAGACTCTGAATATCTCAGCTTACAATCCTGCTTGTGCATCCCCACGTCCTTTTTTATTTCTTTATTTCTCTCAAATGACAGGAGCTCTCCAGTGTGTGAGTGCATGCATGTGGGCTTTTATGGGAATGTGTGTATCTCTGTGTGTCTATATTTTTGTGTGACATATGTGTCTGTGTATATGTGTCCAAGTGTGTGGTATTTCCTTCCTTTAAAGGAAATGCTGATTGTTTCACTGCTGAATTTCTAAGGCTTTGCTATCCACAGTTATAATTTGCTAAGTATTGATAAACCGAAAGTCAAATGAATGGATGAACTGCTGTTATACATGAAGATCTTAAATATTCATTCTCGGAATCCATTGCTGTTTAGAAAGTTAAATGCACATAATGCCTTGAGAGGTAGAGGTTATGACACTCTGGGCCCAGTGTTCTCAAATCTTCACTTGTGCACCTGCTTTTTGAAAAGCAGGTATTTCTTTCCTTTTTGAAAGTAGGAGTGCCTTACAAGCTGAAAGTCATCAAAATTCTGTCTTTCCCTATTCATCATGCATTACACTCGCCAAGCACAGATTAAGGCACATTATTAACCTACTCAATTACAATGGAACTCCTATGGAAATGTCTATTACAACCACATTAATATCTCATTAGTTCATCATGTTAATGTTATTACAATGGTTACCAAAGGAATTGGCACTGATTGGTACCTAATTTTGAAAGGTTATTGCCCCAAGCATCACTGGAGAGGGAGGCTCAAAAGCAGGGGTGGAAATCTGCTTTCTGTCTTCCTCCCTTGAAAGAAAGAAAGAAAGAGAAAGAAAGAAAGAAAGAAAGAAAGAGGAACAAATGAACATCCTTGGCAAAAACATCCTTCAGAGGATGCCCAAGATTCAAGATATAAATCTATTTTGACAGGTGCATTATTCTTATCAGCTACAATAGCATTAT
This sequence comes from Geosciurus inauris, assembly GCA_004024805.1. Taxonomy (NCBI): domain Eukaryota; kingdom Metazoa; phylum Chordata; class Mammalia; order Rodentia; family Sciuridae; genus Geosciurus; species Geosciurus inauris. The sequence continues at coordinate 36,845 of PVHX01015296.1, forward strand.
TCTTTTGTTTTAATGGCAGATAGCAAGAAGACAAAATTTATTTTCACATGAATGCCTAAGAATGTAATAACAATTAGTTAATATAATTAAATTATTACTAATGATGATAATATCACGTCTGTGTCTACAATGAACATGTAGCTTTGCTTATTTACATCTTTTCCCAGAGGAGTTGAAATAGATTTACAGAAGTTAAACCATTCCCACTTCCCATTAATCTGCATACATTAAAAGAAAGAAAGCATAGAAGTTGATTATGCCATTTTATAAGGCATAATGACTTGCAGTTTCAAGTCATTCATTTGGGTGGTAATCCTCCAGGCTTGAGCAGTAAAGTTTGTATAGTGGGAAGGAAGTGAAACCAAGGGTCCAATTTCCATGACTCGACTGGGGTGAGTGTTAATCTCCGTATCTGCAGGGACTCTGCCTGGGGTGTCTCACACAGCAAATCAGAGCTGGCCTTCAAAATGGAAAAAAGAGAAAGTCTGTTAATGATGCTGCCTATATTTCATATTTTTCCCATCTGTCTCCCTACTTTCCTCAGGTTTTCAGAGTGTTCATGGTTTTCACAATGACATTTTGAGATGGGTTGTCATAGATGTTAATGTTTTGGTTTGCTTTTATTTTCTTAGCAAAAAAAGAAAAAAGAGAAGCTGACAATGAAGAATAGAGATTTGTCAGAAGTTTTCATAGAAAGGAGATATGGTTAGTGGAGTAGAGGAAGAGGATTGAGGGGGAAAAAGGAGGGACAGGAAAAGGGAAGAATAGTGAAATGAAATAGGACATTATTACCCTATAGGCATATATGATCACACAACTGGTATAACTCTACATCATGTACAACCAGAAGAATGAGAAGTTATACTCCATTTATATATGATGTGCCAAAATGCATTCTACTATCATGTATAATTATTTAGAACAAATGAAAAAATTTTAAAAAAGAATGGTGAAATGAATCTAACTTTTCTATATATATATGAATATAACACAGTGAATCTCACCTTCATGTATGTCTACAAGGCACTAATTAAAAATATATAAATAAATAGAAGAAATAATCAGAGTAGAGGGAAGGGAACAAGGGGAAGGAGAAAGGATGAAAAAGAGGAAGTACTAGGGACTGAATTAGAGCAAATTATAATCCATGCTTGTATAATTATGTCAAAATGAACCCTAATATTATGTATAACTAAAAGGAACTAATTAAAAAAAGGAAAAAGAAAAAGGAGATATGGTGAAATGGACCCCCTAAAGTATAGGATAGAAAATTATGTCAGAAGATTATGGTGTTTTCTTCTGCTGTGTTGAGGACATAGGTGCAAGCATGCATTGGCTTGGGATTTTGCTGAGCAGGTGCAACTAAAGGAGAGGGCACAAGGGCATAGCAAGTGATGAATTGTGGAATCTCACCACAGTGAGAAGACAAATGAGGTCATGAAGGGTATAAAGGATGCTGAAAATGGTAGAAGCCACAAATGGGAGATTCTAGTTGTGGTTGAAGAATATTGGATCAATATTGTTGGAGGGATATGAAAAAAAACAGGAAAGAAAAGATAAAAGATGATGATGGTGATCCAGGTAGATTCTTAAGGTAAACATTTTGGAGTCAGTATGGGAATGACATGGTCTAGGACATTCATGAGCGGTAGGTAGATGATTGCAACAAGAGCAAGTTAATCTGATTATTTAATCTGCTAATGCATGTTTCTATGTCACTGAGCAATTTTAGAGATGAGGGTCAGAGTTTAGAAGTAGAGGTATGAAGCAAGGGGAGAACTTAGCTCATCTTCAAGCCTTGTTGAACACTGGGTGTGAAAACAAAAGCAGCTTGAAAGGGCTGCCCTTGAAATGGAGGTGAAGGCAATTTTCAGAGAAAAAGTTGCAAGCATAGGGGATTTTGAGTTCTATAGGACAGCGAAGAGTGTTAGGGAGTTATGAGAAGTGGTAGATTAAGTCAGATTAGAGGAGGTACAGATTCTCATGGAAATAGAATAAAAGGAATGAGATATGAATCTGAAGAGTGGACTCTGCCGTAGGGCGGACTGTAGTGGCAGAGTGCAGTCCATGATGCAAGTAGTTCTGATAATTTTGAGGGGCTATGGAAATCAATTTTTATCATAGATTCCACTTTGAGAATGGTGGGAGTCAGCTTTTCATCACTGTGACAAAGTATCTGAGAAAAATCAACTCAAAGGAGGAAAAATTTATTTTGGCTCACAGTTTCAGAGCTTTCAGTTCATGGTCAGCTGGCGCCATTGTTTTTAGGCCTGTTGTGAGGAAGAAACATCATTGCAGGTGGAAATGGTGGAGGAAACTGCTCACTTCATGGGAGAGAGGTGGGGGAGAGGGAGGGAGGGAGGAAGGAAGAAAGGGAGAGAAACAGGAAAAGGTTAAAGACAAGATATATTTTGCCAGGGCAGGTCCCCAGTGACTTATGTTTTCCAACTAGGCCCCTCCTCCTACAGTTTTGACTACCTCTGGATAGTCCATTGAATTATTAACCCATCAATAGGTTAATCTGCTGAGGAGATCAGAACCATTATGGCCCACCCGACTCCCTGTACTCTGAACATTGCTGCATTGGGGGCCAATCCTTCAACACATGAGCCTTTGGGGACATTTCATATGCAAATCATAACAGTAACCATCTATTACTCAATGTGTAATGTGAAGTTGTAGTTGTGCCAGAGTGAGATGAGATGATCTTGAGAAGTATACAAAAGTTTCTCTGGATCCTCCTCACATTGTGTTGTGGACACTTTAAGAGCAGGTGAAATAGGAATTCTCTCCAGATGATGAGTTCTGTTTAGAAATTTTGAGGTAAATATTCAAAGAAGAATGATAAGAAACAGCTAAGAGTTATTCGAAAAATTTTTATAATAGGTTTTTGGGGCTACTTAATTGCAAAAAAACCCCAATATATATTTGTGCTATGATAAAAAGCAAAGAAATAAAAAACAAATGCCCGATTCTTAGAGAGGATGCGAATTATTTTATAGAGAGAAAACTGGATAAAAAGGAAATGAAGCATATCTGCAAAGACTGCTGATTGCCTGTTATAACATCCATTTATCTCTTCTTCCTTAATAATAGAACCTCAATATTTAGCAGGATACATTGCTTTACAGGAAGTATTTTCCCAGCTTCCCTTCAAACTAGATGGAACCAAATTATTCTGGCCAATAGTGGAAGTAGAATGCACCCATGGTGGATTCAAGATGGCCACAGATTCTTTGGCCCTTCTTCAACTGAAAGATGGACTAGAGTCCTTCATTTTGGATTGGTCAGGGGAGAAGCCCAAACTATACACAGAGGCCATGCACAGATGCCCTAGTTAAGAGTACCGATTGAGCTCTCCACTGACCGCCCGCATCATCTGTCAACCATGTGAGGAAAACGTCTTAGACATCCAGCCCAACTGAGCCTTCAGATGAGACAGCTCCATCTGACTGTATCTGCTTCTGAGTAACAATTTCTCAGTTGAACCCAGTTTATCCACAGAACTGTGAGAGATAATAATAAGCCCAAACCATTATCTTTTGGTACAATTTCTACACAGCAACAGATAATTAGACTGGTGTCTTTGTGGTGGATAACATTATTGTTCTCATTTTTGTTGCCTTTCCTTTGAGACAATCATACACTCATTCCTATTGCCATGTTACTTACAGTGCCTCTCTCTAGGAGAAGTATTCCCTGCTTCTCAGTTAATGTAAGTCTGGTCACATGACTGGCATTCGTCAATGGAATAGGAGCAGAAGTAACAAATGCCACAATTCAAGCAGATGCTTTAAGAAAAATTGCGTAGACCAGCCATTGCTTTCCTTCCTCTGTAATCAGTCTGAATGCTGCTCTTCTGTTTGGGTTCAAATATTAGTTTGCCAAAGTAGATCAAATACCATTGAGTAGGTGGCTTAAATAGCAGAAATGTATTTCTCACAGCTATAAAGAAAAGAAGTCATACATCAAGGGGTCCTCAGTGTTGGTTCCAGCTGAGAGCCATGAGGAACAGATCTGTTCTAGGTCTTACTCCTTGGCTTATAGATGCTCATCTTCTCCCTGACTTCATTCTGCACCTGTGTCCTAATCTCCTTTTTTTTTTTTATATAAAGATATTAGTCACGTCGAATTGGGGCTATTGATGGAATTTAATTATTTCCTCCAAGACCCCCTTTCCCAAATATGACTATATACTGAGGTATTAGATATTAGGACTTTGGTATGAATTTCGAAGGGACAAATTCAGCCTTAAGCAATCCCCAAATAGGAGGAACTGTGGAATAAAGTGAGAAAAAATGACATTGTAAGCCCCTGATACTTTGGAATTTTTTGTTACAGCATAAGATAACCAGTACAGTCCAGTAAAACGATGAGCACTTTCTTCTGTCCCTCTTCTTCCTTTGTGTTGCTTGGGATATGACAAGAAGGGTGACATTCTTAGCTTGCACTGTGAGGTTCACTCTAAGGATGGCTGCTATGTTTACTGTCATGCCTACTTTGGGACAAAGAAACTTCTATCTAATTTAACTCAGAAGAGAAAATTTGGACAAAACTTACTTAATTAGGATTTTGCTTCAGAGAGCTCTGGCTGGACAGGGGGTGTGAGGACAGCCCAACAGGTAGAGAAATTGCAAAGAGAGGATAAAGAACCCCCTTGTTGTAAATGCATATGTGTCTGTAAATTACAGTGGACCATGTCTGTTCTGAGGGTTCTGCATCTGTGGAGTCTACCAATCTAGGATTGAAATATTTTGAAAGAATGATTGTGTATGTATTGAACATGTACAGACTGTTCTTGTCATACTCAGTAAACAATGCAAAATAATAACTATTTATATAACATTTATATTAGGTTTTATGAGTAATTTAGAAATGATTTAAAGTATATGGAAGAAAGTCTGTAGCTTATGTATATACACCATTTTATATGAGGATGTTAGCATAAGCAGATTTTGGTATCTACCTGGGGGTCCTGGAACTAATCTCCCATGGATACCAATGGATGATTGCATAATTTAATGTCTTTAAAAAAAGAGCCTTGTAAGTGAGATTGTTGAGTAATCCCAACAAACACAAGGTATGGTCCAATGCCATTTTGCCATTCCAGTTTCCAAAAAGAGGAAGAGAGATTGTGCAAACTGTTGAATTATGAGCTTTATTTTATTTCCTGGTGTTCCAAGAAGAGGAAGTGGTTGGACCATCATTGGGGAGACCCCATTTCCTAATGTGACAGATATATTAGATTATGGTGCCAGGGGAGATGTGGTTGTGTGTACTTTGAAACTAAAGCACTGCATTTGAAAGGCTTTCAAAATGTCTCCATAGATCAGTTACAGGAATATCGGTTAGATAGAAGATTGAAAGGATGTGTGAAGGAGAGTTTCCACTCAACAACCGGCACAGTACCTGTCCCTCATTCTTTGCCATGGAGGGCTCTCCGTGGTAAGGGCTGGCTCCCCCTTGTGGTTGAAAATAGTTTCATTGATACTTGCCGCGCATGTAGACAGGGCTCCTCCAGGAGCTTCCTTTGAGTAGTCAGGAAGTTGCTATCCCAGATTGTGATAACAAAACTTATCTCATATTTTATTGACTTCCAACCAGATTAAGAGCCCATCTATGGGTCAGCTACTCTGCCCAAGGGAAAGGAATTCTATGCCTAGCTTAAGGCTGATTAGCTAGGGGCTGAGTTGTCTTTCTCCAAAACATATTGGCTTCCTGGAGTCAGAAATACATATATATGTATTTCTTCAAAAAATATAAGTAACAAGAGAAGAAGGAATGTATTTTTGATAGGCAAGCACAATATTCATTGTTACTGAAAGGTTTTGAGAATGAGTTTCTTTAATTCTACTATGCAAAAATTTAAATTTTGATGAGATAAGCATTCAGATAGATTTATTAGGATTATTTCAGCCACAAAATACACTACAGTTAATTAAATGAGTGAACCCACGAGGTAGAATTGTTTAGTATTATCTATTTTGTAGCTGAGACATCTTGGCCCAAAATTATGATTTTGGTTTAATTATAATCTAAGTTAACACTCTACCTGATTATAATTGACCAATATGTTTATCTTCTTTAAAACATTAGAAGAGGATTATGTTTTCAGACAGAACAAGAATGAAAATGATTCTTTTTTAATTATAGAAGAGTGCATATCTGGTTTACCTAAAGATTTGTATCAAATTGTTGTGGTATGAGTTTAAAAGGTACTTTTGGAATGCAGTCCTTTAAAAATGCCATTTGAAACATTACTTTGGAATACTTAAACTTTAGTGTTGTTCTCTAGGTGATAATACAAAAAAGTCTCTCGAAAAGTCCTTAAGTGTCTTGGAGCATTTTATGAGAGACAGATTCTACTAAGAAAATGTCTGGAGTGGCCACTATATTTAGCCTGTTCTTTTGTGTTTCTTCTTAGGACAGTACTGGGGTTTGAACAGTACTGGGGTTTGACACACATGCTAGGCAAACACTATGCTACTCAGCTACACCCCAGCCGTATTAAGTGAAGTTAAGTAAAGTATACCGAGGGTCCAGGGTAAAAATTTCATCTCAAAAGTAGGTTATTTCCTATGCTGAATGTTTAACTGAGAAGTGTGTACAATGCATAGAAAAAGAGAAACCAAAGAGTTTTTGGCCCATATTTGGTGAAATGACAGATCTGTAATTTCTGAGAAGTTGAGAGAACTCTTTTTTGTAGATAAATCATCCCATAGGGTGTGTTCTAGGAGATCTAGGTCAAAGAAAAAACAGTTTGTAAACCCTGTCATTCACAACAGAGTATAATGACTTTCATCAGCAGAAGATTGCCTCTGGAGGACATCCTCCCCTGAAAATAGTTAAATATTCTGCAACTCCTTGTTACTCAAAGTGTGGTCCATGGACCAGCAAGATTATTATCATGTGAAGCCTGTTCGACCTGCAGAACCTCACCTCTATCCCATACCTACTGACCTGAACTAACCTGAATTTGCCCTTTAACAAGATTCCCAGGGGACTCATGTGCTCATTAAATTTGATCACAGATTACTAAATCTCAATTAGAGAGATTTGCACAGTTCAGAGTATTGCCTCTAGGGATGGGGATGAGGGAGGTGGCAAAATAATCTGGATTTCTACAGGTTTAGTCAACCCAAATCCTTCATCTTTCTCACAAAATTTTCATTTCCATTTACTGTGATGGCTACTCATAAAGTTGAGCAAACTAGTTTAAAATCTGGATCTGCCACTTAACCAGCTATATGACTTTGGGCAAGTTAGTTCAACAGTTGCAGACTAGTTTTTCTTATCTCTTGAATGGGGATGATCTTAATCTTAATCTGTTAATATGAATTGAGATGATATGGAGTCCAGGTCTGTCAAATATGAGGAAATCAGTGAATATTTGTTCCTTTCCTCCTTGCTGGAACATGCAGTCCATTGAAACAGAATTATCTACTATAAGTGATGCAGAGACTACAGGAATTCTTCCCTACATAACAAAACCGCAATGTGGTTCCTATAAAACAGATTTAAAACAGCTCAACTTGCCAAGTAAGTGGTTCACAAAATGATATTTAAATAATTAAATAGAATGGAATTGTTTAGTGTGGTCCATCTGGATGCCAAATTGTACCCTCCAAAATGATAATTTGGATTTTAACATAATTGATACTTTACTGTTCTTGAGTCTGATGTGTCAACAAGCTTTGCTGCTGCTTTGCAAAGCTTGCTGCTGCTTAGCTTTTACTCAGTGGCTGCTTCTGAGTCTTCATCTTGCTACATTTCTTAGCCTTCCTTGCAATCCTTGTCCAATGAGGGGTCAGAGGTCCAACCCCTAGTCCTTTCCCTGCTCTGGTACCAGGGATTTAACCCAGGGGCACTAACCACTGAGCAATGTCCCTGGCCCTTTTAATTTTGAGACAGGGTCTTGTTAACTTGCTGAGACTGTCCTTGAACTTGTAATCTTTCTGCTTCAGCCTCCTGAGTCTCTAAGATTACAGGTACATGCTACCACTCCAGGCTTATTCCCTGGTTTTCAGATGTGTAGTAAGGATAGGGGGTTGGGTGGGTTTCTAATGGGTTGTTGAATGATTGGCTGATAATCTGCTTCTGAAAGACAGTCTGGCTGAAAACTCTAAACTCCTTGGAATATCAGTAGTTCTTTATTAAGTTTAAGATGATTGCCCTGTCTTAAACTCCATGATCACACCATCCCAGTATAGGAAGACTATGAAGTGGTGGATAGACTGCATGGAGTGGCTGAGGACTTAAGGGTGATGCGTGGGAAAATCCATGTGACTAATGACGTGGTAGCTGTTCATGGATCCCCTCCTCATGTGGCCTGCAGGGCTCCATGATTCCTGCCTGTGCAAAGAACTTTCTGAACCACCTTCTCAATATGAGATCCTTTATTTAGGAATGCTTTTAAAAATTAAATATATGATAAAATATAAAAGAGACCATAACAATTATCTGTATTCTCATTACCCAGAATTAACTGTTAACCCACTACATTCCACTTTTTCAGTTCTGCAAATATTTTAATGAAATTATCACTGATTCATTAAAATAGCTTGGAAATCACAACCTACAGCTTACTATATAATTTATTATCATTAATAATATTCAGAATCTCTAATAATATTGTGAATATCATCAATAATCATTCATCTATTCTTTTTTCAAAAGAGCAAAACTCTAAAAATAAATATTTATTTCAAAGTTAACATAAGTGATATATTTTTTGTTCAATATAAGTTTTTTAGATGTTCCATAAATGGAATGATGGGACATAATTGGTTAATACCCTGTTTAGGCATCATTTCCTGTTCCATGTCCCCTCCCAGCCCCTCCAAAGGCAACCACCAATAGTTGGGTGTGTGCCACTATATACCTTTATGAAAACTTTATTTCTCTCTCTCCATATACATAACCAAGATGTACCATTACTTTGTGAGTTGCTTTTTGAAGTATACATAAATGATATCACATTGTAATGTTCTTTTTGAATATCATCTTCTTACCTTTGACCTTGTACTTTTGAGGTCAGCCATGTTGATATACCTAATTTCTTTTAATACGGAGCTAATTAACTTTATTTAACAGCAGTAAATCATTCAGTCTTAGAAAGAGACCACATTTCACTCCTTTCATTTTTGCATTTGTAGATTATTGCTAATATCTAGCAGCCATCAGTATATCTGTGAATGCCCAGCATTTCTATTTCCACCCCAATGATTTGCTTGCTTCACCAGTATCTGCCATCTTCATCAGAGATTATTACATTTATAGTACTTATCCTTCTAGGCAAAGTGACAAACTGTGCTTTATCATTTTTTCACTCTTATTGCTTATAGGTGATGTTTGTACCCTCTGGAAAACTCAGAAACCCTAAATAAAAGACATATATAAAACATCCCATTTGTCAAGGACAAGGGTAACCGATATGTCTTCCTTTACTTTGTTGGCATTGTTAGACACAGACTAGAACGTAGATTATTCTCATGTTTAGGCAGGTCAAGGCTTACTTCAGTATTCATAGCTTGCCTTTCATCCATTGGCTGGAGAAGGAAGTTTTTGTGGATTCCGACAGAGAAAATGTGTTTACCCTTATTAGCAAAGTCAACAGAGTGATGACACTAAGGTCTTTGAGGTCATTTTCCTGTCACACTGAATGGAGCAGTTACTATAGTTTAGTTATTTTATCCCCCATATAAACTGTATTTTCCAGTTTCTTCAAGACTCTTTATCTTCTGACACCCTTTATTAAGAACTTATTCCAAATAGTCAAACAAAAATGTATCTGTGTAAAGTTGTACCTCAAAGTGAAAAAGACTACAAAGCAGTTAATAGTCCTAGAAGTTGAGTTAGTTTTTAACTTTGGGGAAAATGAGCCCATGAGCATGACTAAGGGTGTGTGTGTGTGTGTGTGTGTGTGTGTGAAGGCAGGGCCACACTTGTGGCTAGTGTATAGATAAACATGTTTTAGAGGAGCTATGTTCCAACTGCTTCCTCTGATCACTGATGTTTCACTTTCTATTCCAATCAGAATTGTTTCCCTGCAACAACTTGGGTTCCTTCTGGTTGAAGTCTCCAGTGACTATGCATTGCCAAATTCTGGAGTTAATACTCAGTCTTTAGCCTACTCTAGTCCTTAGAATATTTGACATAGTTGACCACCCACTCCTTGAAATGCTTTCCTCATCTGGCTTCCAGGGACAACATTTCCCTTTCACTTGATTTTGCACTCTATCTAGTCTCTTTTTTGAAACTAGACCTTCATCTTCCCAACAAAAGATGAAAAAAATCATTTCTTTTTTAACTGATACATTTTAGTTATATACAAAATTGAAATGCATTGTGATACATTCATCCGTGAATCACCTCCCAGACTCCCAGACCTTTTAACATCAGTGTATCCAAGTGTTCAGTCCTCCTGTTTCTTTCCTTTCCTTCCTTCCTTCCTTCCTTCCTTCCTTCCTTCCTTCCTTCCTTCCTTCCTTCCTTCCTTCCTTCCTTCC
>PVHX01015297.1:0-47327 GCA_004024805.1 Geosciurus inauris
AAAAGGCACAAATGATGAACTGGAGAAAATGTACTAGTTACAACTCAGGTAAAGGGTTAGTATCTGTGATATATGAAGAACAGTAGATGGCTTCATTGCAACTGTCTTGAGCTGGAAATGTTAGAGTAGTTCACTTCACTTCTGAAACTTCCTTGTCATGATCCTGTCTTTTATGAAGAATCATCCATGTGGCAGTTTCAAACAGAACATACAATTTCATTATTTGAATTACATTTGAATGTAGCTATACATTCAGAATACTGAGCCTCAGGCAAAACCCTCTTTTGGCAAATTGAACTGAGAATCATTTGATTGCAAAAGTCATATCCACAGCCAGATTTTATGCTAATTGGCCAGGTGATTCAGATTTTAAAAACAAATGTATTTGCCTCATCCCCAAATCAATTTATTGCTTTGTTTTTGTAGTTCTCCTACACATTGTGGGTTAGTTTGTGGATAAATCCACCACAGTTTCTTTGAATAAATGGATGTTAATGAAAAAAAAGTCTTTCTTGTTTTGTTTTGTTTGTGGTACCAGGGACTGAACTCAGGGGCATTTAACCACTGAGCCACATCCCCAGCCCTATTTATATTTTCTTTTTAATTTTTTTTTTTGGTTGTTGATGGATCTTTATTTTATTCATTTATTATTTATATGTGGTACTGAGGATCGAACCCAGTGCCTCACGCATGTTAGGCAAGCGCTCTACCACTGAGCTACAGTCCCAGCCCTATTTATATTTTCTTTAGAGTCAGGGTCTCACTAAGTTGCTTAGGGTCTAGCTAAATTGCTTAGGCTGGATTTGAACTTGTGATCCTCCTGCCTCAGCCTCCCAAGTTGCTGGCATTACAAGTTTTAGTCCACACTGGACTAAAAAATTCTTATGACAAAATTATAGAATCAAGTGTGAGAACTGCATACATCTTAACTTCAGGGGTAATATTCATATTAGGAGCCTACTGCTTGGGGTTGTTAGGAAAAATACAATATTCTGGATAAAAGAAGCCTCTTAGCACCAATCAGATATCTAACTTTCCCAGAATCCCACAATATCTTTCTTGGTTTATTGGGTTGAAATTAATGTTGAAATAAGATATAATCCTCCCTCTGCATTCACAATTCAACTAACTGTAGGTTGAAAATATTATGAGAAAAAAAGATTGGGTCTGTACTAAATATGCAGACTCTTCTTTCTTGTTGTCATTCCCTAAACAATACAGTGTAACAACTATTTACATAGATATTATAAGAAATCTAGAGATGATTGAAAGTGTGGGAGTGTGTAGACTTTATGCAAATGCCATTTTATATAAGGAACTTGAGCATCTGCAAATTTTGGTATCTGCAGGGGCTCCTGGAACCAATCTTTCACAGTTACTGAAGGGCAACTTAAATATTATATATTAGATTTAGATTATAATCCAACCTATTTCAAAAGAGTATAATCTGAGGAGTTTAGAACTCATGCTAATGAAAATTACCCACATTCCTGTCTTATTCCATGAAGTACTAGAGTGATAGAAGCATTGCACTGAGCTCAACCAAAGGATGCTCTGCTCAGGGTCCACCAAGGACAAACTCTTCAGTGGAGTCTACCAGCTGCCATAGGAAAGCAGAAACAAAGAGTCTACTTTTTAAAAAATATTTATTTTTTAGTTGTAGGTGGACACAATAGCTTTATTTTATTTTTATGTGGTGCTGAGGATCGAACCCAGTACCTCCCGCGTGCTAGGCGAGCACGCTGCCACTGCACCATAACCTCAGCCCTGCAAAGAGTCTATTTGAGTGAGTCTAGAGCCAGTACTGCTCCTACCCACTGGTATTTGTTGAAAACCTCATTGTAGAACTGGCTGTGATCAAGTTTTCACAGTTTAAAATTTTTTTGTCAGAAAAAAATGTTCACAATTAATATAACGTGGAAAATAGACTTTTAAAAAGTATAGTATTATATCAAATTAATTTATACATCTATAAAATGAGCCTCTTCATTAGTACATTCAATGACTCTAGCTGATTTTTCCAAAATATATCACCTAGTCAAACATTCCCACCAAGCTAAGAATAGGAACAAACTGTTAGTAAAAGGAGAGATGGGTGAGAAGTAGACCTGCCAAGACTGAATGATTAAAAATGATTCCAAGTTGAAAAAAGCAGAGATCTCCCCCCTCACCGCATATGCTACAACGTTTTACAACAGTAGCACAAATGCTTCTGTAATTTACAACAAAAATGGCAGATTCCTTACACATGGGGACATAAAGTATAAATTCTTTCCCCACATCCTATACTAGGATCATAGTGAGGCAGATACAGCTCTCTTACCCTGTAGCTTTTTCAAAAGCAGACAATTGATTTTTTAAATTGTCACATTCTTATTTCTAATAATGCAAAATAAAGCTGTTGTAAAAAGAATGTTGCTTAGTCTTTCCCATATGCAGTGAAGATGGAGAGCTAGGAATGGGATTCATCTTTGTCAGAAGTCAGGATAGACAGAATTTCCTGCATCCAGGAGTTATGGGGCACAGGGCAGATCCTGATGGATGTGCATTTCCTGTCCCTGGAGAACTTATAGTCTGATATGGCATACATTTGAGGGTGGGGTGGGGTGGTGAGTGTAGTAATGGAATCAGGAATGCAAAATATTAGTTACAGAATAGCAGGCTGCTCAGCTGCTAAGGAATCCTAAAAATAGAGTATGAATGAATGACTAAGGGGGGTGAGGGGCGAGAGGAGTGGATGGTTCTGGGGTTTTTATTAAGTAGCCCAAACCTGATAAAGGCAGTACAGAGCTGCTTTCACAGCTGCAGAGCCAAAACAAGGTTGGGCAGCCACGTCTGAATCTCAACCATCTTGCAGAGTTATTCTTGACAACAGCCTAGGTTTCTTCCAGAGCAGGCCAGCCCCAAGATAGCAGCCCTCCAGATTCACAGTAAGGGCTCAAGCCTAGATTCCTGAAGGACGGAATACAAGTCCCCAGCATCTCCAACAAATGTGCTCATGTGCACATCTCTGCTCCCACTCCCCACCTACTTTTCAGAATAAGTCCCCAAGACTCCCACCCATCATGCCACAGTGTGCAAAGACTATTTGCACACTACCGTGGGAGAAATCTAAGTGATGAGGGAAGGGTAAGGGATTCTATTTTGGAGCAGAGTTGTTTTTATTTTCATCCTGGACAAGTTGACTTCTGTGGAACTTTTTAGTATGACAATTCCCTGAAAATATTTTAAGAAGAGTTCACTGCTTATCATATAAATGGAGAAACTCTGGAGGGAATAACGTGTTGGAAAATTTGCCTGCAGATTTGCCACATCCTCTACCTGATAGCCTATCAATGTCATGTTCCTTGTTTCTCTAAGAGAGGTTCTATTAGGGATTGTGGCTTTCATCTGTCATTATCTGCTTGATGGAGTTAAAAAATTTTTTTGATGTTGCTGTAACAAAGGGCTTTGCTCACCAGTTTATTTTTCTTCTGGTCAATGGTAAAACATGATAGAAATGATAATGGATTGCTGTGTGGACACTGGGCAGATAACAGGAAAATGAGAGAGGGGATTGAGCAAATGACAGGAAAATACAGAGGGGAGGAGATGAGGAGGGGAATGTTAGCTGAAGAGAGGAACCTTAGTTCTCCTCCCCTGAGCAGGTGTGTTACTGTAGAACACAGCAGGTTGGGTTCATGTTGTCTGGGTCCCTTTGATGCCTTTGTCCATTCTTTTAAAAAGCTGCTCAAAGGAAGGAAGCTGAGGGCTGTGTTTCCTAAGGTTTCTATTTTACTCTTTCTAGTAATATTATTAATTTGTGGGTTTAAAGGCTTAGTCAGTGATTTTCAGTTTGTGGAATTACACAAAGGACATCCCAACTGAAGGAAAAAAAATCTTTCTTTAAACTGTCTATGTGATTCACTGCTTCTTCATTAAGTCATTATATTTTCCTGGAGAGTTCAGTTAATTTTAAAAAGCAAAAATTTAAAAAAATACCCTTGGTAGTGGGTATTATTGTCAGATATTATTACCTTATAATATGATGACTATCTGATAATAGCAAAGGATACAGAATAGATTATTTTTAATTTTATAAATTAAATATTATTTGGATATATTAAATTTCACCTCTCTTAGTGGATACTTTTTCATATGTTGATAAACACATTGTAGTCATGTGAACACCACTACGACCAAGATATGGTAAAATTCCAATGCATTAGCATTTTTTTCTACATCATATCAGGATAATGTCAGATATTATCCATATTTCTATTGGTCGAACCCTTCCTTCCCCAAGCAATCACTGATCTGTGTTTTGTTCCCATAGGTTTGCCTTTTCCAAGCAATGCCATGTAAATAGGTTCATGTAGTATGTAGCCCTTTTAATCTGGCTTTTTGTCACTTGACATAATATGTTTGAGATTCGTTTATGTTGTTTTGTGTATCAACAGCTTGTCCCTTTCTACTGCTGAGTAGTGTGCCTATAGTAAGCGTGTACCAGAGTTTTATTCTTTCCCTAGTTGAAGGATTGCTACGGACTGAATTGTATCCTGCTAAGTTCATATGATGAAATCCTAAATACAATATAACTCTTTTTGCATAAAGCCTGAAGAAGGTAATGGATGTTAAATGAGGTCATAAGAGTGGGGCTCTAATCTGAATTTATGTGAGCACACTGTGAGAAGGTGGCTGTCTGTAAGTCAGGAAGAGAGCCCTCTTCAGAGACTGTATTCGTTAGTGCTCTGATTTTTTATTTCTGGGTTCCAGAACTGTGAGGAAATAAATTTCTGTTGATTAAGCCACCTAGTCTATATGGCATTTTGTTATAACAGTCTAAGCAGCCACTGGTCAGAAGGAAAAATCTAGGTAGAATTCTAGTCATTCACTATTAGATACTAATAAAGGAATAATCATATGATAAATGAATCATTCTCTAAATATAGTGGCCATGGTGAATAATCTCTGGTTGCTAGTGAGCTAGATTAAAAATACATGAGAATAACTGAGAACTCACAGCTGGAGTACAAGGGTTCATTTCATTATGGAGAAAAATGGAAGAAAAGCCAGAATGAGACATGAAGATGACTAAGTTGACAGAGAAAATAATGCTGTTAATTGCTCTAAATTATTTTTTGTGAGTAGCTCTGCCTAAAATAAATTAGCAGTATAAATGTTCATTTTCTTCTTTTTACCAAGGAGGAGAAAAGAACAGTCCTTCTGAGAAGAACTTTTAGTGTGTACTTCTTAGACAAAAGGTGTCTGAAAAAGGGGCCACTTTCTGGGGTGTTTGTTAAAAGGGAGGTTCCCAGGCCCTACCTGCGGGGACCTCACTTTCAAAAACAGTTCTTTAGAGATAGTTAAAATCTTCACTGTATCATTTGAACATACCAAGCAAAATGAGTCATTTTACAATACACCATTACTTAGATTCGGGTCCTGCCTTCCCAAAAGATGTGCACATACCAACTATGGTACATTTATACGTACGTGAGACAAATAGCCTGTGATATTTTATTTCAGAGTATTTATGCAGGAGAGCCAGACAAGTTGATATTACTGAGAAAATTGCATATAAAGGTAGATGATTGACTTTACAGGATCCTTGGTTTTCTGTGCATAAAATCCTCCAGTCAAATACTAGACGCCAGGGCTGCAGTGATGCCTATCCTTCCACACATTTTAGTGTGTTGAACCCTGAAGGAAGAAAGTTCCCGTGGGTGTCACCATGCTGCATCAGAGGAAGACAGCTGTCCCTGGCTTTCAGTCAAAAATCTGCAATGAAAAAATGAATGTTTCAGTACTTCTGAAAAGTCTGCTTAATAATTTGGAAAGCAGAATGCATCTCTCTGATGCTCACTAAGCATTTTTGGCAAGTAATTTGGGCACATTTATCTTCTCTGACACTGCCTAATGGAGCTATCTACTTTCCTGGAGCATGTAGAATGTGACTGGCTAAAATGTGTGCATTCTGCACTTTACAATAAGGTGTGTGTCCCACAGATGAAAGCCACCACCATGGGCACCCAGCCTAAAAAGCTAAACTAACAAGTTCTCCACTAGCTGTTTAGCATGGTGTTTGTTATTTTAACCTTTGAGATCTGAGTAAGGTCTCAGATCTTTTAGGGCTGGAACTCAGGGAGTTAAGAAAAGTTTTAATCAAGCCTGTTGCATATATTCCAATTTAAAAGATATTCCAGTTTAAACTGAGTGGGAAACATACAGAAGTTAATTAAAACGAATATTATGAGTACTTTACTCACATTTCAATTCCTGAATCCCAAGACAATGATAATAGTAGAAAAATATGGCTTATTGAGACAGTTGTATAAATAACTTAAAATTGGAATAAGATTATAGGATGATAATGATGATGATGATGATGATGAAGACCATGATGACGACCATCACAAAGAAGACGATGAAGGAGAGTTCTGGGGATTTTTTGTCTATAATACCTTAAGAATGTGTGATCAGAAAAACCTGGTATCCAAGTTAAGAAAAAGCAGGGAGGGCAGCCAGAGAAAGAAGGAATCTAAGACCGGTGCTTACATTTCATCTGTCCTCAAATTCACACAAGAAATGACACAGATCTTGCACAGGAAGGGTGAAGATGTGGGTTTTCGCTGGTACCATTAAGTATATATGAGTTCCTTTTAACCAACTACTGGAGAAAAAGAATTCTAAGAGACAGACTGCTATTACTGTATGGGGCCTGTTTACTGCTGTGGTTCTAAACCTTGGGGTGGCAAGTCTTCCCAAACCTGTCTATACCAATCCATTCTCCCAGTTCAACACCTAACACTGTCAGCTTAGCTTTTCATTTCAGGACAGGTAATAAAAATAAAATATTTCTAAGATGTTTCTACATATATAAAACTATTTGCATTTAATCAAGTTTTTTAGAATTTCTGACCAGCAATTAAAAATGCTGAGCAACTGAAAGTTATAGACAGAAATATGCCAGTCATCCACTGTGAAAAGCAAAGCAGATAAATGTTCTTTATACTTTGGGAATCTTGTCTTTCAAGATGGATTTCGAATGTTAAATGATACATTTTAAAGTTAGGGTTAGAGAAGATTCCAAAGTGATAGAGGTCAAACCAGTCAGTATATATAATATACTTGAGTTGTGTCTATTCTTATCCAAGCACCAAAACAGGTTTCCCAATCTTTAAATCTCTTGTTTTCATTTTTGCTTAGAAAGTATTTATTTCCACTACTTAGAAGAAAGAGAGGAAGAGAGAGAAAGATTGATTTCCATGTCTGCTCTACCCCTGCTGTGCACCCACACACATAAGCCTATACCAGGGCTGTCTTTTCTCCTCTCCGGGAATCCCTATCAGGCTAAAATTCTGTTAATATGAATTAACAACATGAATAAATATCAGTAGGATGTAATAATAATAATAATAATAAGTAAAGAAGCCCAGGTTTAAAGTTGGGTTCATGAAATTGTTATTATGTTAAAATTATGTATACATGCACATAAGACTCAAAGGAGGGAGATATAGAGAAAATGAGGTCAAATGAGTTGTTAAAAGATTTGAGATGAATAATTTTTTATTTCAAAATTTTCAATACTATTGCCACTATATTGTTTGCAATAAATAAGATTCTTTTAAAAAAGAATCTGGTGAAGCCAGGTATGAGGGAGCATATCTGTAATGCCAGAGCCTAGGAAAGCTGAAGCAGGAGAATCACTAATTTGAGGTCAGCTTAGGCAATTTAGCAAGACCCTATCTCAAAATAAGAAAATAAAAAAGAAAGAAAGAAAGAAAAGAAAAAAGAATGGGGAGCTGGGGATATAGCTCTGTGGCAAAGTATCCCCAGCCTTCAATCCTCAGTACCAAAAATAAAATAAAATAAAAATTTTTTTTGGTGAATTTGTACAGTGAAAACCTAAGATGTTGCTGAAGCAAATGAAAAAAGACACAATGAATAGGAAAATATCCAGAGTTCACAAATTGGAAGACTTAATTGTTAAGTTGTCAGTACTATCTTAATGTGTTCCATAGATGCAATCAAATCTCCAACTTCTTTTTTTTAGAAACAGAAATATTCTTAGTATTAATATAGTATTAATATCCTTAAAATTATAAGAATATACTTATTCTTAATATTCTTAAAATTCATATAGAATGTCAAAGAAGTCCAAATAGCCAAGCCAATCTAGAACAAGAAAAAGTTGGAGATCTCTCACTTCTTGTTTTTAAAACTTACTACAAAAACACAGTAATGAAATCAGTGTGGTTCTAGCATAAATACCAACATATAGACCAATGGAATAGAATAGAGTGCTCAGAAATAAACCGTCTCAACATTTATTATTTCAAATTACGAAGAGGCTGTATATAGCAAGTAGTCCAGTTGAACATGGAATCACTTGTAGGTTAAAAAGGCAGCAAAATTTAGATTTTCTTTAGTCTTCTCACAAAAAAGAAAAACAATATAAGCAGAAGGAGAAAAGCATGCACAATATTTTTTTTTGTTTTGCTCACTCAGTAACATCCATTTGAGATCTAAAAATGAATAATCTCTGATTTGAGATTCTGAAATCTGCATTTGGAGCCCAGCATGTCCCTTTAAAAGCTCTAAGAGAATAAAAACCTTCCTTCTGTGAAAATTTTAAGCCATTTGCCCATTCTTCATGGAGGAAATACAGACAAAGCAAGGGCAAAATTTCAGCATGAGGACCTCCCCCTGGCTCACAGCCTTGGATGTTGCTAAGCTGGTGAGCACCCTATTGTCATTTGAGAAAGCCAGCTGCACAGCTAGATAGAGTGAGCCTGTCTCTTCAACTCCAAGACTGTAATTATGCTAAAATGGGATCTTGCAGCAGTGAATATAAAGAGAAGCCTTGGCATATCTCTCCTACACTAAACAACTTTATGGTTGAAAGGAAGCAATTACTGAGAACAAGATGAGGCTAAGTAAAAACAGCCTAACTCTTCAACTTTTCCAGCTTGGGCATTACAGTGTTGTGCTGACCTCAGTCTACCCTCGCCCCCCAAATCCCAAATGATTCCCGTTTTCTTCCTGATTTTTAGATCAAGCAGAAATAATTTTTGAAAGTTAGCCTTCCCCTCACTCAATTCAAAGCAACTTCCTAGGTTGGCTTAATACTATCAGTAATTCTACTAAAGTCTCTATGTTTAGTTATCTCTGCCACCAAGACCCTGGTGAGATACTGGCTATCCAACTAAACTGATGAATCACCTCTACTTTCCAAAGTTTGGCTGTCTGGGGATGTATGAGACGTGAAAATAGCAGAATCTGAGGGTACCTAATTATTTTTCTTTTCCTGTGAGAGAAAGTGCCAGAAACAGGAAATTGGGGACAGAACAGGATTATGCCTGAGATGGGAAACTACAAGTTAGCAGAACTTAAAACAGTGCAGCTACAATCTCCTCATTCTGACTTTACTGTCTGCAACTAAAAATGTTGAAACCCTGAAACCCCTGTCTGTGGTGTGTATTGTAATGTTAAGTAAAGATGAGGTGGTGTTTGAAAACAAGCACTCAGGCTAGGTCTGCACAAGCTAATTAGATAACATTTCTCTCAATCATTCTGGAATTCTCCAAATCAACTTTTACCTAGAAGAGATGGTCATGCCCAGCAATGTTTATCACTTCTTCTGGAGGTCTTAGCCCAGACAGAAGTCAGCACCAGGAAACAGGATGAAAAATACAGTGAAGAAAGAGTAAAACATGTCACAACCTCTAAATGATGTGATTGTCCCCAAGAAAATTTAAGACACAGAAGAGTGAGGTCAAATGAGAGATGTCAGTAAGAAAGTCAGGAATAATTATAATCATGCCAAAATCAGTAAGTTTCATAAAACCAGAAATAATCAGTTATAAAATATGCTGTGTAAATGAGAGGAATTCTTTAAATAAATCAAGATGTTTCAATCTAATGTAATGACAAAGATGAGGTACATCTTTTCTTTTTAGTTGTAGATGAACACAGTATCTTTATTTTATTTACTTTTATGAGGATCGAACCCAGCACCTCACAGATGTGAGGCAAGTGCTCTACCACTGAGCTACAATCCCAGCCCTTTGAGGTACATCTTTCCATGTAAGATGACATGGAAAGGTAACTAAGGTATTGGTAAGAAGAAATAGTAAGGTCTAAAACAGTTCGTAAAGTATTAAAATAAATAAAATTATATATATGTGTGTACATATAAAAAGCATATGTATAATACATATGTATGATATAAAATTTATTTATTATTTGTAAAGAAAAATAATCTGGAAGACCATAACCAAACCCTTTTAGGTAGTTTTCTTAGGTAGAGGGAAAAGCTAGAATTATGATTACTTTTCTCTTTCTATATTCTATGTTTCTCTAATATTTTTACATGATAATTATGTTTTATATTTGAAACCCACAAAAGCAATAAAAAATAAAAATGTAAGGGAAAAATGTTAAGAGTCTCGAGCTTTCCTTTCATAGAGAATTTGAAAGCTTACCTACTTGAGACTGAAATCACAAATGAATAGCTACCAAAATGGGTTAGAGTGCTAAGGTTTATTTCAGAAATAAAAGTAATCTCATGATAATATTAAATCAAAACATATTTTAAAAGATAGACATAGCATTGGAAATTCTCATTTTCCCTGGTGTTTAAATGAATCTTTTAAAACATTATGTTTTTTTCTGATTTATGTCAGTAATTCATGTTTTTCTAGGCATTTCGAAAATACCAAAAAGAACAAAGAAGAAAATAGAAATAGTCCATAATTATGCTTTCCAGAGATACCTAAATTAATATTTTTGTGAATGTGTTTCCCTTTAGTCTTTTTATCAAAGCATATGTATATTTTTAAAAGAGGAATAATAGCTATTTTCATCTGACAGCACATGTGAGAAGCTTCCCATGTCATCCTTTGAAAGATCATTGCACTTTTCCATTACTTTTTAATTTTATCATAAATAATACTGTAATGAACTTATTTATATAAAATATTCAAGTTAAAAAAAAAGGCTCCATGAGCACAAAGACTTTTTCTGTGTTATTTATGGGTGTATCCCTAGTGCAGGGAACAGAGCCTGATTCTTGGTAGGGAATAAACATTAATGAATGAATCTCTCATTTCCCCGGGCCAGTAGGGCTTAACCTTTAGTGTATGTAAGAATTGCCAAGAGAACTTGTTAATGCACAATTCCCAGATCTCAGCCCCAGAGATATTGATTCAAAGATGTCTTTGGAAAGCCTAGGTGATTCTGATGTTGGGACCAAGCTCTGGGAAACATGCCTTAGGCTAAATATACAGAAGGAGAATTACTAGATCAAAAGTATAGATTCTGAAGGCCTCTGATTTATATTGTTAATTTACCTTTCTGAAAGGTTTTGCCAAGTTACTGTTTTAAAGTACCCTCCTCTCCACCTTGAATTAGGTAAAATTGCCCATTTTGCTATCTTTCACCAACAACATATATTGTTAATTTTAAAAAATCATTACTGATTTGATAAGAATGAGGAAGAAAAAATAATTTTTCATTAAAATGCAAAAGTCATAATATAAAATTATATTTGCCTATATTCATACCATCAGAACAAGATTTTCTTGGCATGGTTGTTTCTAGTCTTTATTTTTTATTTTTTATTATTTATTATTTACTTTTCCCTGCTTAATTAAGATACAATTGATAAATATTTTAAATATTCAAGGTATACAATGTAATGATTTGATATATGCTTTACCATGAAGGTACATCCCCAGACTTTTTTTTTTTTGAGACAAGGTCTCACAGAGTTGCTGAAGCTGGCCTCAAATTTTCTATCCTCCTGCCTCAGCCTCCCAAGTAGCTGAGATTACAGGCATGCACTTGGTTCACTATTGCTTTTTAAAAATGGTACATGCTTATATAAAGAATATACAGTAGATACAGACAAATATGAAAGATTAAAATACCTCAGATTGTAAGATGTCGACATAATTGGGCCTAACATTGGAAGTGATTTTAGACATCTCTTTACACTCGTCTACTGATGAATGAGAGATGTATGGATAGACTGGTTGGAGAATAAGAGAAGAATATTTCCCCCAAAATGCAACTGTACCGTAGATAATGATGGTTTGCTATGTTGGACCCTGCCTGGAATCTCCTCTTTCTTTTGGGATTTTGTTAACTGTTCTATCCTAGGATTCATCATCTTTCTTTCTTTCTTTTTTTTTTGGTACTGGGGATTGAACTCAAGGGCACTCAACCACTGAGCCACATCCCCAGCCCTATTTTGTGTTTTATGTAGAGACAGGGTTTCATTGAGTTGCTTAGAGCCTCGCCATTGCTGAGGCTGGCTTTGAACTTGTGATTCTCCTGTCTCAGCCTCCCTAAGTGCTGGGATTATAAGCGTGAGCCACCGCGCCCAGCTTCATCATCTTTCTTTAGGTGTGTATTACATTCTTTTCATTGATTCTTAGGTTGGTTTCCTTCGAGGCAGGACCCGAGACAAGGAAGGGAGTGGAAGCACCAGTAGAGGAGTGGAAAAGTGAGGAAGGGACACAGAGGGTGTGCTACAGACTAGGTTACTCTTTTTATTTTTTTCATATTTTTATTGGTACATTATAGTTGTACGCATTGATGGGATTTGTTGTTATGTATTTATACATGCACACAATATAACAATATAATTTGGCTAATATCACTCCCAAGCACTTCCCCACTCCCTGCTTACCTCAACCCTTTGGTCCCTGTCCTCTGCTATCTCCCTTTGATTTTTAGGAGATCAATACCCACCTTTCTTTTCCTTTTTCCTTATAGCTTCTGCATGTGAGAGAAAACATGACCCTTGACCTTCTGAATTGACTTATTTTGCTTAACGTAAAGGTCTCAAGTTCCATCCATTTTCCTGTAAATGACATAATTTCATTTTTCTTTATAGCTGAACAAAATTCCATTGTGTATATATACCATGTTTTCTTTTTTTAAAATATTTTTTAGTTGGACACAATACATTTATTTATTTATTTATATGGTGCTCATAATTGAACCCAGTGCCTCACACGCGCTAGGCAAGTGCTCTACCACTGAGCTACAATCCCAGCCCTACGTTTTCATTTTATTAACCATGCACTGGCAGGACTGGGTTATTCTTGTGGCCAATAGGAGCTCAATCCCGTCAGGTAGGGGTAGGCAGTATAGATGACATATCAAAGTTACCATGCTTGAGGGTGGAGGAATTAGTCAACCCAGCTGTGGCTGGTTACTGGGTGAAGCTTGCTGGAAGGAGGCATTAATTCTCCAGTTCTTCCTGCTTGCCCTAGGAGAGACCAAGTGGGTTCTGCTGGTCAAAAGAACCCTCGACCAATTGTAGATGGTGGCAATTGGAAGCTCAAAAAGCAGACGAGGGAATTGTGGATGCTGAGGGGTGTGGGAGAGTCCCCAAAGTGTTGGTATTCCCCTTGGGCTTTGGATTGTTTCTACAGTCTGCCTGGAACCCTGGAGCATGCCACACTTAGAGAAGAGTTAATGCCATGTCTCATTCCTCTGCTCTATTCTTTTCTCTCCAGCATCCATTTCCATCATTCCTCAGTCAGAAGATGAAGGAGGTATATGCATGTATGCAATATACTTGGAGATAATGGTGAGAATCCCCAGGATTTTGTCTACTATCTTGCACAGTTTCTGGGGTGGCAGTGATATTAGGAGCTTAACGTTCTTGTACATTGAAATCCTCTGCTCTATTCTGGAAGCTGGTGCCCCAACCTTTTCCCTCTGTGTCACCTCCTTTACAGTTTTTAAAGTTTATTGTTTGGTGGTTTAAAAATGTGTCCACAAATTCTTTGGCATCTTTCTTCCAAAGGGCAGAGGCTGATTCCCTCCTCTTCAGTGTGGACTGGACTTAGTGGTTGTTTTCTACTGGCTTTAAGATGGTGGAAGTGAAGAGAGGGGACCTGGTCATAAACGGCATCCTGACTCCCCTGAGCTCCCTTGCTGTTGGATCACTGACTGTGAGGGAAGCCATTTACCCTATTGTAAGGTCACTTACTGGCCCATGGAGAGATCCATGAGAGAGTCTGTGAGCAGTTGGAAAGCAGTTACAACCTCCAGATAAGAGCCACATGGGTGAGTTTGGAAGCATACCCTGAAGCACCTGTCAGGTCTTTAAATGAAAAACACAGAGCTAGAACAACCCAGCAAAGCTGTGCCAAGATTCTTGCCTCGTAAAAGTTGTGAAAATGGATTTTTTAATGTGATGCTGGGGTTCAAACCCAGGGCCTTAAGCATGCTAGGTAAATGTTTCAACACTAAGCTACATCCCCTGCCCATGTTTGTTGTTTTAAGCTTCAAATCTGGAGTAATTTGTTAAACTCCAGTAGGATTAAAAATTGCATACGTTTTTCCATTTTCTAGCTTTGCTCTTTTTAGTAAATTTGAGGCTGGTTTTTAAGCTATATTTGATTTCATTTTGTAAAATTTGTAGTTGAACTCACCAAATTAAACAAGAAATTTGATACTAACTCTGTCTTGAACATTGTATAACAGGTCAACTTTTGTTTTTCACTCTTTTCTATTGTTACACACAGCCATTGGGGACTTACGGCATTTTTCGTCATTTTATTTCTAGAACAACCTCAGTATGTTCTTCCCCCTCATATTTTACCTGTAAAGAGAATATTATGGGGAGGTGAATACTTTTAATTAATAAAGATAATTTAACAAAGTCTAGGCCAAAGAAGGTTAATAATGCTCCAATCAAGAACCTCTAAACCTTACATGGTTGTATTCCACCTACTTGTAAAAATCCTCTTGAATTCTTGGGATTGTCAATGCCCTCAGTCACCATCATCACCACAGTTCTCCCCTGGTTGATATGGATCAGAAGTGGTTGTTCCTGTATATCACCAGGTATTCATACTTTCATAGGTTCATAATTTCAATATTCTCTTTTTGAAATCCCTTAAGTAATACTTTTCTTCTATAAAGTTCATTGGCATTTCATCCTTAGAAATATTGCATGAATAAAATAGAGCAAAGGGAAGAATCAAATGACTGAGTGGATTATAACCTCATGAAGTCAGTCAATAACCCAGAAACTAGACAAAGCAGATATTCTACTTGCAGCAACTCTTACAACTCAGTTTTTATAATAACTTAAATCACTTTAAAGTAAAAATCTTCTATTTTGAAATGTAAGCATTAGAGAACAGGATTTTCAGCCATAATTGATGATCTGGGAAAGAAATCTCCAGCAGAAACAAGTTTAAAATGTAGCACAGAGTTGGGCAGTGCTGATGCACACCTGTAATCCCAGTGACTTAGAAGGCTGAGGTAGGAGGCTCACAAGTCGAAGGTCAACCTGGACGGTTTAGCAAGACCCTGTCACAAAAAGGTGGGGGGGTGGAGTTTGCTGAGAGTAAGCTCATTGGTAGTGTGCCTCAGTACTCCATCTTTGATGTTGCGTAAATAAGTAAATAAAAACTGTAGAACAAAAATCTCACATACTGTAGGTTAATATGTGGATAAAAATTAGGAGAACTAAAGAATGTAAATCGTTATTTCATTTAGGTCTAGACATCACAGATACACTTTTTGAGACCATAAAAACCTTTCTGAAAGAAGGAAAAACAGCTACTTATGCCTGGGTGAATTTCTGTAAACATACCAAGCGGCAGAATTTTTTAAAGTAAATTGGGCTGGAGTTATTAGAGAGAGAAAGAAAGCATTCTTTCCTTCTGGCTGAAGTGAGGCTTCTGAGCTAAGAGTTTGCTTGTATTGGTAAGAAGCTTTCTTGGGCTTCTTTCCCTTTCCTATTGGTCTTCATTTAATTGTACTCTGCTTTTCTTCTCTCTTGGTAGAAAATCTCCAAATTAGTTTATGGTTGATTATTCTGCCTGAGCAAAAGTAATGATAATACATTTCTAAAAACTAAAGTGCCCTAATTTCTAATTTTAAAATCAGACCAACAAGATGGTGTGTCAAGAACTGAGCCCGCTGTCTCCTTGGGCTCGTGAGATAGGACCACCTCCCTCAGCCTCCTACGTTTGTAGCTCTCTGAGTATGGAGATTATCTAAGGAAGGGCAGCAAAGAAGGCTGTGGAGCAATCCTACAACTTGAAAAATAAGTAGGCCTGCGATTTAGGTCTCTCCATAAAACTAATTATGATCTGTTACACCCTGTTCATTAAATAACGTAATGA
Organism: Geosciurus inauris; assembly: GCA_004024805.1. NCBI lineage: Eukaryota > Metazoa > Chordata > Mammalia > Rodentia > Sciuridae > Geosciurus > Geosciurus inauris. The sequence goes on from PVHX01015297.1 coordinate 16,143, forward strand.
GCACCACAGGTTACATTACAGATGTGCTGTGGTTAACTTTAAAAATGTGACATTTCCAGAAGGAATGGCACTTGGAGAAGGGCCAGTTGCACTGTCATGTCAAACTGTTTCTATCTGCCCTGTGGCCAGCTGAACAGTGATCACTTATGCCTGGTCTTAGCACCAGGCCAGCAAGATCTTCTTTTCCCCTCCTGGCAAGCGGAGAGAGGAGTGGAGTATACACATTAGGCTAAGGCAGATCTTTACAGAAAGGACTCCAGTCCTGACCTTAGTGTTTTGGTAGAGGTGACCTTGCAGGAGGCCAAAGGGTGCGTTCAGGAACCTGCATTCATTATAATGAATAAGGAGACAAGAGTAAAGACCTGTGCAGAAGATGTTCTGGGTCTACAATGGCAAACTCAGAGATTCTTGTACAGTTTTTCTGTGACATTGTTAATCTCTGGCTTGGCATCTTAGGGAAATGTGAAGTCTTTTGTGTTTTTCAAAATGTGCCATTTTGGGGCTGGGTTTGTGGCTCACTGGTAGAGTGCTTGCCTAGCATGTGTGATGCACTGGGTTCGATCATAAAAATAAATCAATAAAACAAAGGTAAAATAAAAAGTTCCATTTCTTTTTTTTTTCTGTTTAAAAACATTTTTTGTTGAAGATGGACACTATAGCTTAGTTTTATTTATTTATTTTTATGTGGTGCTCAGGATTGAACCCAGTGCCTAACATGTGTTAGGCAAGTGCTCTACCACTGAGCCACAACCCCAGCCCTCAAAATGTCCCATTTCATCCTATGACCTGACCCCATACAACATGGGTATCTTTGTCTGTTGTTTTGCACCAATAGAGAATATGAGAGGCTGAGTAATTTATAAAGTACAGAGATTTATTTTTTAGTTATGGAGGCTGTGAAGTCCAGAAGCATGTACAGGTATCTGGTGAGGACCCTTTTGCTGTATAGCACGGCAGATGGAACTGCATGGTGAGGAAGGGCAAGTGAGGGGCAAAAATCATCAGAACTCATCCTTTCATCAGGAGCCCATTCCTAACCCACGCCTGAATCAAGGGTGGCACCCTCATGACCTAATCACCTCTAAAGGGTCCCACCTTTTAATGTTGTTACAATGAAAATTGGTTTTTTTTTAAACACTTTCTTTAAAAAAATTTTTTTTTTTGTAGTTGTAGATGGATAGCACACCTTGATTTTATTTTATGTGGTACTAAAGATTAAACCCAATTCCTCACACGTACCAGGCAAGTGCTCTGCTACTGAGCTATAGCCCGTGCAATGGAAACTATAACAGTTACATTTTAACATGCATTTTGGAGGGAACATTCAAATCACATCAATGGTTCCAAATATGTCTTCAAAATGCATGTGATTTCTTGAGGTGATTTTAGTGTCGAAACTTCTAGAACTTACCTACAACATAAATCCACATCTCTCTTTATCATTCACTCTTCATTTTTTCATTTCTTTCTGTGAAAGAAATGTATCTGTGGTTTTTGTGCCTTTCTCAGATTTAAATTCCAAGTCTTATGACCCTTACTCCATCCCCATTAGAAATTCTACTTCTTACCTAAAATTCTTCCCACTTCAGTGTCTGTGGACATACTCTCTATACCTTCTCAAAAATTCTCTAGAGATTTTACACTCGGTCAGACATTTGCTATTGATAGGACAAACGTCATCCCTGAAAACATTTGGTGGAAGAGATTGATAGCTTCTCATATGTCAATCTCAAAAAAATGAGAGATTGAGGGTAAGACCATAACTTTTATTCTTTTTGTTCTATATTTTCCCCCAAATGTTCAATAATAAAAATTTATTACTTTTATCTACAATTTTGAAGAGAGATATTTATAATAAATGCCCTTGGCATCCTTTCATAAACTACAATTGATCTATTTTATGTAAATACTTTTTGAAATTATATATTTTACCTTTAAACTATAAATTCAAAAACAATTGTAAATTGACTATGTATGATAAATTAGAGACAAATGTCTAAGCTTGTCATTTTAGAGAAATGTATGTGCTACACTTTTTCAGTCAAACATTGAATATTAGTTATGATCCTCATAAACCTTGCAAATGAACATAAAACATCTAAGTGCTATTTTACCTCAGTTTTTGTGTCTCTGTGGCAAATGGTAAAATGAATTATGGCAAAACACTTAATATCCACTTAGCAGATGTCTGCTGGGTGTGTCTGTATGGTAGGCTGTCTTCATAGTCAGGAGTGTGGGCCTTGGAGTCAGCAATAGCTGGGTTTGTGTCCTCATTTATTACTTCCTATGTCACCTTAAGCAAAATTTTCACCATTCTGAGTCATGTTTTTCTGACTTGCAAAATAGGATCATGAGATTAAGCATTTGATTGCTATGAGGATTATACGGCCTACAAAATCCAGAGTAGAGGAAACTAAGATAAGTGTCCCAGTTTCTTCAGTGAATAAACTGAAGGAAAATAAGGATGTTTTGCCCTTGAGGAGTAGAGGAGAGAGTAAGAAAAGAGATTGAGTATACAATACATTTAGTATAGAACCTAGCAGTAAAAAGTTGCATATCATTATTATTCTGTGCCTTCCAAATTAAACTATCCAATAGTTTACTTAAATCAAATAAATGTTCATGACATCCCACTAAGTGCACTTCTAAGTCTTACAGTAATTGATGAACATTATGCTATCCCTGCTTGGCTATTCAGGGTTACAAAGAGGATTAATGGCAGACCTCACTCTTGTCCTGGCTTTGATGTTTATTAGAGGTGGCATCCTGAGCAAATAATTCCTCCACTTCTCCATGTTCTTATCTATAAAGCATGATGTACATAAAGATATCTGCCTTTTAAGGCTGTTGTGAAGATTATTACACTGTCAGTGTGAAGTTCCTAGCATCCCACTTTACTCTCAAAAAGTATTCAATGTATACTCCTTCCTTTTATTGTTATTACAGTAACAAACATGCTTTCAGTAAACTTATGATCCAATAGAAGAGACAGGAAACATCTGAAATGTCCACAGAGAACTATAACCCAAGGACCAAGGCGACAATTGATGTAAGACACATAAAGGTGCTGTGGGTGCACAGGACGGGGTGGGTGCTTGGAGAGAGGAGGTCTCTGCCTGGCCCATCAACAGTGTTTTCAGATCTTCCCCTCTGACAGTATTAGCTGCAGTCTCTTAGTGCTGAGCCTTCTTTTTGGAGAACCACAGGGGTTGCTGCTATAAATGCAAACTCAAGATCCCCTCAGATGTCATCCCCTACATTTGCTGGTGTGTTGCTTCTGACCCATTGACACTCTCCTTTGTCCTACTTTCACGTTCCTGCCATGCAGCAGCCACTTGATGAAAGTCTAGGAAGAGAGGAGACCCTCACTAAGGGAAAGGGGGCAGGTAAATAAAGCTCACTTAGGCCCTGGGAGACAGGGATCAAGGACCCCCTATGCAGAGGGACTCAGAGGCCTCATTGCGAGGAAGGATTTGAAGCTGTATAGGATAGTTCTCTGAGGTCCCTGATCTCTTTTCCCTCGTGTTTTATCTTTTTTTTTTTTTTAATTTTTTTTTTTTAGTTGTTGATGGACACAATGTCTTTATTTTATTGCTTTGTATGTGGTGCTGAGGATCGAACCCAAGGCCTCACGCATGCGAGGCAAGCGCTCTACCGCTGAGCTACAATCCCAGCCCCTCGTGTTTTATCTTTGTCAAGCAATCTTGGTGTCTCATTAACAGTGCTCAGGGCACTAGGGCTAAGAGAAGTGGTGAGGTGAGTGGGAGGAGCCCTGGATTTTAGTCAAAAGATCAGCTTGAGTCCTGGCTCTACCACTTACAGAGTAGCCCCTGACAAGTTGCATAACCACACTGGGTTGCAATTTCCTCAACCATAAAACAGATTTAGTAATACCTGCCCCAAGTATCTCCTGGGAGAACAGGGAGGACTCGGTGAGTTAATGTGTATGAAACACGATTTTTTATTGTTAGCGACTTGGCTCTCTTTACTCTTGACTTTGAATGTGCTTGAGCTTCTCGAAATGAACCACTAACCTTGACCAGAACATATAAACAGACTTGTTTCTGTAAAGGTCATTTACATTTAGGTATGCTTCAAACATTTTCTTCATTTTTTTCCTCCCCTCAGGGAAATCCCTACTCTCTGTATGATAGAATACTTACTCATCTTTTTATAATTCAACATAAGTACTGTAATCACTTTAAAGTCATGGGTAGGAAAAGCAGGTTTCTTCAAGACTCCACCATTTGCTATAAAGGGTAAAAGATGACCTTGTCTGGAATACAGGATGTAATTATTTCAGGTTCTGAGAAAAACTCTCCTTTGAACAGACCATGCCTTTCCTTTGCAAGTTTCTTTTTAAAAAACTGCAAGCTCTAGCAAGAAATATGCCACAAAAATAGAAATACCAATCTCTAAAGATCTTGAGGCACTTTCAGGATGATAAATAATTTATTTCCAAGCATCTCTAATATAATTATCTTATTTTAGAGATGAGGCAAGGGAGGCTAACAGAAGCTAAGGGACCTGCTCAAGGTTATAAACAGCTAAGCCTAGAGTAGAAGCCAGGCTGGAAGTTGGAGCTTTGTCTAACAAAAGATTCTCAGTTTAGTGTGTTTATTAAATATGAACTACAATGTTATATGAGATCTGGAGCCTTATCATCTAGGAGCTCACATTCTAGCGGGGACCTCTCTCTAACACACATTCACACACACTCATACACATACATATACACATGCACACACATACCTAATATAAAGCAAACAACAATGAAAACTATAATATCAAAATGTTGTGACAGAGGAGGGGAGAGATTATCACTAAAGCAGAAAGCAAGTCTGGGAATATTTTAAAGAGGAGATGGGATTTGAGCTGAGGCTTGGCAACATTGATTGGATAGTGATAGTGAGATAGAAGGGGAACAAAGCTATGTAACCCAGGTTGAGTATTCTGGTGGGAGTCAATAACTAGGGTTTGGAAGGCAGAGGAGACACTCTCACAAATAGCCAGTAGAATTGGTTGTGCGAAAGAGTAGGATTCAGATTGCTGAGGATCTTGGATTCTGAATTGAAGAGGCTGATTTTTGTTAGCCAAGAGGAACTGTTGTGGTCTTTGGGTAAGGAAGATATAAGATACCTGTTCAAATAGAAAGGATGCTATTCTTCCAAGTTAGAAGGCAGAGCAATAGCATGCAAGAAGTCAGTAATTCATTAATTCATTCAATCACTTAAGATATTTGTGGAATATTTTATTATTACTATGTACCGGGTGCAATGCTGAGCACTGTATACCAATATGAAAAGACATAGTTCTAGCTCCTGAAATGAACAAGTGCTTACCAAATAGGCCAAGAAGTGGAAGGAATAAAATGTTTTGCAGGCACAGACGAGGTGTATCTAGACCAGGGAAGATTTCCTAGAGTAGGTTTTATTTAGTCTAGAAAATGAATAGAGATTGGTGAGGTGAATAAGGCATAAGTAGTTCATTCCAATAATGCTATGTGAGGAGGCATGGACTAGCATGACAGGTTCAGGAAGCAAGGGCTTCATGTGCTTTGGTTCAAAGCTGCATGTATGAGGCTGGGGTGTAGCTCAGTGGTAGAGGCTCTGGGGTGAGCCCCAGCACTGAAAAAAAAGAAAATGCTAGGTATGATGGTGGGTGGAAGAGAAAGGGTGGGAGATGAAGCCAGAAAAGTCAGTAGGGCTGAAACATGAGAAGAAAATTAATTATCTATTGAACTTCAACCTTAAAGTTTTTGTAGGGTTTCCAAGTAGAGGAGGGACTATCTTAGATTAGTTGTATGCAGTTAAAATCATTCTGGTGGGAAGTAGTAAGTTCTTGACCTAGGTTTGTGGCAGGCAGTGAGACTATAGAGGTCTTTATCATTTGGATGGAGAATTCAGACTAAGGAAGAGTGGAATTAAAATTCAAGATAAAGTCAAAGGCTAAATTATGGGTGGATGGCAAGGAATTTTAACAGAGAGAAAAACATGGAGGCTGGAGGAAGGTGGCAGGCAGGGTTCAGGAAGGATGTGGCTTGTAGGAGAAAGGCATTCTGGGTAGAGACTACAGGGCAGGTGGGAAGAGGCACAGCCACTTCATGGCTGTGAAGAGAATGGGTAGAGGGCTTGTCTTATCACAGGGATGGTAGTATGGTCTGTTTATGGAAGACTGACCACTATTTTTCTTTTTTTTTTTTTTTGTGGTACTAGGGGTTGAACCCAGAGGTGCTATTTCAGTTAGACTTTTATCACTGTGAACAAAATACTTGATGAGAACAACTTAGAGGAGGAAAAGTTTATTTTGGCTCATGGTTTCAGAGGTTCAGTCCATGGTTGACTGACTCCATAACTCTAGGTCTGAGGAGAAGCAGAACGTTTCGGCAGAAGGGCATGGCAGAGGAAAGCAGCTCAAGTGTGATAGCCAGGAAGCAGAGAGCACCAAGGATAAAATACAGACCCCAAAGACACACCCCTGGTGACCTATTGCCTCTATCCACACCCTACCCACCTACATTTACTGCACAGTTAGTTCATATCAGTGGATTAATCCACTTGCATTGCTTCATGCATGAGGTTTTGGGGGACATCTCGTATCTAAACCCTAACAGGAGCTTTACCACTGAGCCACATGCCCGATCCTTTCTTATTTTTCATTTTGAGATGAGCTCTTGCTAAGTTGCTGAGCCTGGACTCAAACTTGCAGTCTTCTTGCCTCAGGCTTCCAAGTCATCGGTATTACAGGTGTGCACCACTGTGCCTGGCTGAGTTATGAAAGATTTTAAAAGCAGTAAGACTCAATGAGATAAGCGAGGAAGAGACACTGGAAAACTTTTGAACAGAGGATTGACCTTTGTTCATAAAGTGACACAACTCAAGGCAGTTGTTTAGATGTAGGAGTTTAGGCTGGCTTAGGAAATGGAGAGTGTCTCTGAATATCCTGAAAATCTGGCTACAAGATGTGGATCCTTTCAAATTCCTTAATTACATAATCCTAACTTCTTAGGGAATAGCCATGAAATAAACATTTTCACCCTGCTACTCAGATATTATTCATGAGTATTAGCTATCACCAGCTAAATTGTAGAGTTGCTAAAAGAGAAGGACTACTTCTAGAAAGCAAACCACCTGTGGTATTGGGTACTAGGAAGTGTTTCAGGGGGCAACTTTCTTTATGTCAATGAAGAAAGTCCCTGTATATTCCAGTGACTTGACCTGGGACCAGGTTGGGTATTCCTGATGAGTTACTGTGCAGAGGCCAAAAGTGGGCAACTTCAGACCCCAGTGGTTGTGCTAAGGCTCTCATGGGATCAACAGTGAAACAAGGAAAGCCCAAAGCATGCATGAAAAAAAGAGCATTGAGTAAGAGAGACAGCCAAGAGGGGCAGCTTAGAAATTGAGTAACTATCCATCCGTGACCCAGAGACCCAGAAAGGATAGGCCTTGGGTTTGGAAACATTTTAAAATTATGGCTATGGCATGAAGAAAGAATAATGTTCCTTACCCCTTAACTGCTTCCATGGAGCTAGAAGCACTCAAAGGCTTGAACGAGAGCAGAAGATGGTGGAATAGAAAGGAAATACGGACTTGTTGAATAGGTAGGAAGAGAGGGACCCTAGCAGAGAAGAGATCTCTGTGGAAGTGATTTCCTAAGCCAGAGCCAGTATTCAGTGATTGTCTTCAAGTTCTGTGGGCATTATTTTTTTTTGGTACTGGGTATTGAACCCAGGGGTACTTGACCACTGAGCCACATCCCCAGCCCTATTTTGTGTTTTATGTAGAGACAGGGTCTCACTGAGTTGCTTAGCGCCTCGCCATTGCAGAGGCTGGCTTGGAACTCATGATTCTCCTGTCTCAGCCTCCAAAAGTGCTGGGATTATAGGCGTGCGCCACTGTGCCTGGCTCTATGGGCATTTTTTGAAGTAGCTTTGTTGCACTTAGGATTTCTGGCCTGAGGATATGAGCCTTTTGAGATTTAATATTTAAGAAAGTTATTAGAGATGATGATATTTCAAATTGCTCCATCTCTGGGCAGTATTCAAAATAGTCAACCACCCCTTCCTTCTTGAAACACTCTCCTCTCTTGCTTGGTGTGATACCACAGCCTCCTATATGCCCAGTGGCTTCTTTAATTCATTTGCTGCCCATTTTCTTAATTTCCAAATGTTGGAGCTCCTTAGAGGTCCATCACAGGTCCTCGCCTCTGCTCCAGCTATCTGATCTCTCCAGGTGAACTCTCCAGGTGAACTTATACAGTTCCTTGGTTTAAACATCATATATACACAGATAATCTCCAAAGCTACGGTTCTGGCCACTCCCTTGTGTTCCTGACTCATATATCTAAATGTGTACTTGACGTTTCCATTTGGATAACGCGCAGACATCTCAGATTTTATGAGGGCAAAATCACAATCTTGATTTTCCTGCCCAATCTTGTTCTTTCTATTACCACCATCCACCCAGTTGTTCCAGCAAGATCATCCTTGATCCCTTTCTTTGTTTCAACCAAATCCATTAGCAAGTACAGACCATTCTACTTTTAAAACCTATTCCAACCTATTCATTTCTTTTTTAAAAAAAAATTTTTAGATGTAGATGGACACAGTACTTTTATTTATTTTTATGTGGTGCTGAGGCTCGAACCTAGTGCCTCATGCATGCTAGGGAAGCGCTCTTACCACTGAGCCACAACCCCAACCTCCAACCTGTCCATTTCTTTTCATCACTTCTGCTAACCTCATGGTGTGAGTCTCCATCCTCTGTTGCCTGGTCTACCATTAGAGATGCCTGCGGTGCACACCTGCCCTGTCTCCACAAAGAAGCATAGAGTATAACATTTGTATTAGGACCTGCAACTCTCCATAGTCTGTCACCATCTGACAATTTCAGTTCCATCTTGCTTTACTCTCCTCCTTGCTCACTGCCTTGCAGGTCTTTTTTCAGTTTCTCTAACATGTGAATTTTACATTGAGTTATCTTGAAATAACATAGGTGCAAGTTGGGGCGGAATCTAGGAAGAGGAGAGCATGAGAAGAGTGAGAAAAAAAAGAAGGGGAAAAAACAAAGTGAGCATATTTTTTGAGATAGCTGTTCTGGGCAACAGAGCTCTATTCTGCTGAAATCTCCTGGAAAGAACACAGAATATCTCCCAAAGATGTTAACTTAAAGGGTGGGAGGCTGGAGCATTTGTCTACCAGATCCTGTCTCCCAAATTGAGGGTTTCCTGGAGAACATTAACACCCTGCCTATCAGAGAAAGCGGAAATATGTATGCTCAGAAGCTTAAGGTGGGTGGCTGACAGCTGGGGGTGTATTTAAACTTTCAGGCAACACCACAGCTGTGGCTGTAAACAAAGGAGGCTGGGGGGATACAGCGAGGGGCACCAGAAGTGTCTACTGCTCCAACTTCTTTCATCTATTGGTGGCTTCATACGTGTTGTTCCTGTGGCCTCAGCCTCTCTTTTTCCCAACTCTGTAGGTAGCGTGAACACTTCCATCATTTAGACCTCAGCTTCAATATCATTTCCTCAGAGACACCTCCCCTGATCTCTAAGTTATAGTTACCTCATTAGTCTCTATCATAATACTTTCAGTGTACCTGTCAGGAGTTGTGATCATATAGTTATATGTTCTATGTTATTTGTCATCTTCATGAGACTGTAACTCTCCGTCTCTCTGTTCATCTCTGCACCTCCAGTGCCTAACATTGTGCCTGCCACATAATAGATACACAACTAATGAACAAAGTTGAAAGAGTTGTAAACCTAATCACGTATCCCAGAAATCTATCTCTAATCCTTCTTTTGGCAGAAAGACAGGAGGCCTGGTTCTCTATCAAGCCTGCTCACTGCTGGAAGAGCTCAGGTTTCCTGGGAAATAATTAGGATAATGGGGAGGGGGGGTGGACTTAGGACACTATATGAACAGGGAAGGATTTGACAAACTGTGGTGGAACTTCCACTGTGAGCCAGACCCTATCTAAGTGAAGGGGGTGCAAAAATTGTGAGGATATAGTATCTGCTCTCATGGAAGTCAAAGGAATTTATAAATGGCAAAGTGACTGGAAGACCATAAAGCAATAGGCAATGTGAGACCTTGTGGTGGTGAAAGATTGATCTAAGGTGGTTCTAAGGAGCCTTCTGGCCTTTGAATCCAAGGCATTTATATCCAACAAGGCAAGGATGAGAGGCATTTGGGGATCTGCAGACAATTCTTAAACTATTTAAACTAAGAGGATGCTTGATAATAGTTCTGCCCCCAACTCTCAAGGGCTGCCCAGCACTTTGGAAGACAGTTTCAGATATAGAGCACAGCTGTGCAATTCCCAAGCCAGAGAAAGATGTCAGTTGCATGCCATTTTGTGGTAAATGAGTAATTATGTAGGATTAAATTTAGAATACTTTCTTTAGTTTAAACTTTGAACTTATGACTGATACATTTTTTTCTTTGGGGTAATGATCCCAAATGGAATGGGCACATTGAACACAATTTGGTGTAATAACCTCCAAACTTGCAACTCAGAATGTGTATTTTTACATTAAAGATATTCTGCAGTAACATCTGCTTCCACAACTTTATCCACTAGTGCACAATCTGAGTATTAGAAAAATCCTGAGAAATAAGTTTGTTTGTTGCTCCATGTCTCTGAAAGAAACCCCTACACCACTGGTCAATGTAGATTCTCCATCCATGTCTAAAGTGTTCAGAACTTCCCAGGAATTCAAAGAGATGACATTCTGGAAGCACTGGCATGTCACCAAGGGGCAGTGGAATGAGCAGGTTCTGAAATTAGGAGGCCTGGTTTCCAGTTTCACTCTACCACCACCCGAATGGATAACCATGGGCAGAAACTTCTCTGGCCTCAGTTTTTTCAGCCACAAAGCCCTACCTGTTTTTTTCAGATCTAATAACTTATGAAAACACAGAGGCAAAACAGTATGTTCGTGAAGAACTTACTGAATTCAAGTCCACACTATCTGAATTCAAGTCCATGTTCTACCAGTTACTAGCTGTGAGAATTCGGATAAATTACTTAAGCTCTCTCCATCTTATTATCCTATTTGTAAAACAGAGTAATCATAGTTCCTACTTCATGAGGTAATTGAGAAGATTAAATGATTTTATAAACATGAAAAACATTATAAGCACTATATAAGCTTTTGCTAATTTCTGTATGAGTGCTCTTAGAAAAGCCTGGAAGTAACCTAAATACCCATCACTAGGGGGCCAGTGAGGTAAATTGTCAAGTAAAAAGTGAGGTAGACCTCTCTACAGAGTCTTATGAAGATATTCAAGATACAAGGTTAGTTGAAAGAATCAAAGCACAAAGCTCCCGTGTGTTTAAATTCATTTTTATAGGGCACGCATAGATAGCTTTGTGCTAGTGTGTATATAACAAATTTTGAAAGACCGTATAGATTCCTTTAATAGTGATTATGTCTCTCAAGTAGGCTTGAGGGGTAGTGAGGGAAGGTTAAAAGAGATGACTTGCAAATTTGTCCTTTTTACTTGCATTTGTTACTATGTGCATGAGTGTATTTTTTTCAAGAAATAAGCTGGTTAAAAAGAAAACCACTCAACAACACAAAATAGGGTTGGGGATGTGGTTCAGTGGTCGAAAGTGGTCGAATACCCCTGAGTTCAATCCCCGGTACCAAAAAAAAAAAAAAAAAAAAAAAAAAAAAAAAAAAAAAAAAAAAAAGCAAAAAAAAAAAAAAAACCAAAAAACAAAATAATGATAATGCTTGTTTTGTTTGTCTCAGAAGACACTTGAAGAATAAATGTAAGATAATGTATCTAAAAGCACTTTGAAAAACTGGAAAACACTATGTCAGTATATTGCATTATTAAAACAAAAGTCTTTAGCCTAGAAGATCTGGAAGCCTTAAATTCACATGATTGCTGAAATGCTTGGCTTTACAGTATTTGTATTATGAAAAATAGTGACTTTAACAATAGTATTTATGGATATATTGAGTATTGGTGACAAATAGAGTTGGACTATTAATGAAAATCAAAAAACTTTTCTGACAATTGACTTATTTTTTTCCTTTAAGTAAAGGGTAAAGAATTCCTCACCAAGATTGTTTGCTTGGAGTCCTAATTATTTAAAAACATTAAAAAACAAATCGAATTTTGCAATTTCCAGTGTTTTAAGTATTCTTCCTTCTTCTAAAGCAGACAACTATTTTAAGAAAATATTCCCAAATTATATCCCTTGAAGCCTTCATTAGAAACTCCATAAATGAAAAAGATTTATCTGAATGGAAACTTAAAAAAATTAACATCAGTAAGAAATTAAAAATTAAGCCAGGCATGGTGATGCATACCTATAATCCCAGCAGGGAGGCTGAGGGAGGAGGATCACAAGTTTGAGACCAGATCAGGCAATTTAGTGAGAACCTGCTTCACAATAAAAAAATCTGAAAAAGGGATTTGAGATATAGATCAGTCTTGGATTTTTCCTGGGTATAATCAATCCCCTGTACCACAGAACAATACTAAAACTTTTAAAAATAATTTAAAAGCATAAGAAGTGCTCAGAGAGCACTTGCCTAGAACATGTGAAGCCCTGGGTTCAGTCCTCAGTCACACACACACACAAAGAAAGAAAGAAAGAAAAATTAAAAATTAGACTAATTTGAAAGATGAGGATTATGTAGATGGTCTGAACTCAGGCCTAAAAAAAAAATAACTGTGGTGGGGAGGGAAAACATCTTTTCTGCACCCAGTCCTGGTTCATGGCTGAGGTTTCTATAACAAAAGACAAAGTAACAAGAGAAACTCATACAAATATGTTTAATATAGATTTTACACAACACTGGAACCTTCATAAAGAAAGGAAGACCTAATGAAACACACATAAAAATCTTTGTATCTTTATGTTAGGTATGATGAGGAGTGAACAGTTGTGGAGAAAATGTCACCAGCAAAGACTATGATCTAATAAGAATAAACTGGGGCACTTAGCAAGGCCTCTTGTCAGGTTCTTTTCTGTGCCCTGCGTCTTCACAGATGAGAATGCTCCTTTCCTGCAGGAATAGGGAGGGCACCTCTCACATGAGGATCTTCTGACCTACTTCACAGGAAGCTCAAGAAATCCTTCCCAGGTTTTATTATCTGCTTTAGGGCAGAAGAGCTGGGAAAGGTTGGGGGAGAGGTCTTTCTGCTTCTGCTGTTTTCTCAAATGCAAAGGGGCTATATTTTGAGATAGTATGTCCTGACCTCACCACTCATTTCCCACAAATGGGAGATTCTGAACTGAATGTAAGAAAATATAGATTTCTTGGGCTGGGGTGGTGGCTCAGTGGCAGAGCGCTTGCCTGGCATATGTGAGGCACTGGGTTCGATTCTCAGCACCACATACAAATAAATAAAAAAAAAATAAGGGTCTATTAACAATTTAAAAAAAAGAAAATATAGATTTCTTGCCCAGTGGGCTCATTCATGCCAAAGGAGGTTCTGTAATTTTGTAGAAGTTTGATTTCACACAGAATACAAAAGAATGATTTCCAAGACTTCCCTGCTCTGGGTTTTGTAAGCCTAACCATAGAGCTTCAGGTTGCCCCCTCTTTTTATTCCTGCTTTCCAGGTCTATCCCCTTTTGCAACAGCCCCAAAGTATGTGGCCTGGAAGACAAAACCCCAATGGGGTTTTCTCTTTCCCTGTACAATTTTTCAAAAAGCTATTTCCAGCTCTATGCACCTTCTCCCAGTACTCCTCTTTTCTAGTTTCAAATTACCTCCTGGGATTCTTGACAAATCAGTCAGCCACAGACCCTCAAAGTTGCATAGTGGCTTTGTGTACATGGCTGCTCCAATTCCTCTAGCCAGTGTCATTCAAGGCTTGGGGACCATCCATTTGGAGAAATAGTGGAGTCCTGCATCTTTCCTGCTTCTTCCAAATCCTGCACAACAGAAGTGTGTCTAGGATGACTCCTCCATTCTCCTTCCCATTTTCAGTTTTCTAAACTGGTTGCAAGGAGCTGCTTCTCTCCTCCCCTGCGGGGAACTCCACCTGTCATCCCAATTTCTTTGGTTGTCTGGAGAGCAAAATGCAACACTGTTGGCAGTGCTGCTACCATTTCCTTTTTCTCTTTGAGAAGCCCTCTTCCAAATGGCAGCTGGTGGGTTCCGTGACCCTGGCCTCCAAACTGCTGTAGGAAGCTTTTCACCTCTTCTTACCACCTAATAATATCCAACCATTTTTGCTTGCAAATTGCTTGCTGCAGAAATCTCATCTCTCCTAAGATTTGGAGAGAAAGATTTAGATGTTTGAAGTAAAGTTATAAAGTATTCCTTTTTGCTGGTAACACAGGGGTTCAACCACAGGACTCCTGATAGTGTTTTGAAAAGGCAGATTTAGAATAATGCTGTGTTTGTACAGACTGCCTGCCTAGAGATTCCAGGGAATGCCTTAGGCCATAGTCATCTGGAGGATGAAAATGGAGACAAAGAAATCTCTGCCTTGGAATAACAATTGGCTCTAGAGCTTTGATTTTGACTGGGTCTTTATCCCCTCCACCCTCTAATCCAGAACAGACTTTCCTGTAGCCTGGATAAGCTGAGGAAAGGGACTGCCAATGAGCAGTGATAGGCAACAGGAGGCACAGGTCTAAAATTGAGCTCCTTTCCCCATTTTTTGGGGGTTACAAATTGTGCATTTAGGTTTAGTGGTCACTGAGATAATAACAGTTGATTCTTTACAGTGTTCTTCATGTACCAGTTAGTGTATTAAGTACTTTATGGTAAGTTATTTAATAATCATCATAATAATCTTTCAGGTGGTTGATTTTATTATCTTAATTTTATAGTTGAGGAGACTAAAACTTGGAGAGGTTAAGCAACTCATGTAAGATCTCACAATTAGTAAGTTACCTAAGTGTGATTCATATCCAACTAGTCTCCTGCTTTAGTGACTGGATTCCTAATCACATCCCAATTTTGAAAATGTGAAATTCAAAATGCTCCAAAATCTGAAACTTTTTGAGCACCTCCACAAGTGCAAAATTCTACACCATGAAATAGTTTCATGCATAGTTAAAAACATCGTATGAAGTTACCTTCAGGCTATGTGTATATGGTGTTTATGGAACATGAATGAATTTCATTTTTAGGTTTGAGTCCCATACCCAAGATATCTCATTATGTATGTGTAAATATTCAAAAATTGAAAATAATTTGAAACCCCAAACACTTCCCAGGAGATGCTAGTTTAGACCTCTTTAAGGTTCCCATTCTTGGTTTTTGGATTAGAAAGATAAACAGTTTGTAAGCAAATGAGGTTGTCCCTAGTGAGATGCAGGGCTGTGACAAGAAGAGCCCATTGTATGGAAGAGTTGAGATGTGGAGATGAAGCCTAGTTTTGACCTATATATATATTTTAAATTTTTTATTTTTTTAAATTTTTTTTTAGTTGTAGATGAACATAATACCTTTATTTTTATGTGGTGCTGAGGATCGAACCTAGTGCCTCACACATGCGAGGCAAGCACTCAACCACTGAGCCACAACCCTAGCCCCCTTTTGACCTAATATAAAACAGGGAAAACAGGAAATACTGTCTATGAAAGAAAGATAAAGAGAAGAAGAGGAAGAAAAAATGAACTACTCCCATCACTGAGTTAATAAATGAGTGCCCACTATGTGTCAGCCATTGGGTTAAACCTTGTAAACACGAGTGAAACCAGAATTTTGAGATGAAACTTGATTCACTGCTTCTGCTGGCACTTGGGGTCTGCACAAGCTTTAGGCCTCTACAGCCCAGAAGTGTTGCAGCTCTTAATGGCAGAACATGCCCTCCAGTGTTGCAGAACACCCCAATAGCTTGTCTTCAATTTCTTCTTCTTTCTGGGTTCTTGTCTTGTAAATTCAAAGAATGAAATCCATAGACCAGGATGAATGAATGTAACCGTAGGATTTATTAACAAATAGGAACAGAACTCTTGCAGTGCAAGAGGGTACTGCATAGCAGGTTTTCCGTCTGAATGTGCTAGTCTAGGGATTTATATAGCACTTGGTTCACTATTATTGGTCCAAATGTATACTAATTAGGGCTTGGAAACCTATTGGTCAGTTCATGAGTCTCACTAGTCCGCCCCACTTCATTTTCTCATGGCAGGTCAGGAAGCAGGGGGTTGAGGTTATAGTTGTGGGATGGGCTGCAGTGCTGCATGGAGTGGAATTCTGTAGCAGGTGCTGACGGACCCTGCCCAAGCTTGGCTGCTGAAGGATGACAGATTTGTACACCTTGGCTTGCCTGGGCACTGGCTTGCCACACCTCAGGCCTGCTGCACCTGTAAAGCTAGCTTCTACTGGCTGGCGGCAGGCTGTGCTTGCTGGCATGCTCTGACCCACCCTGGCCACCACTCCACTGGCCACCACTCCACGTCTCTGCTGCTGCTTCTCAGCAGGACCAGTAGGCCAGCTGCCTGGGAGCGATGTCACTAGGAGCCAATGGCATGCAAAAAAAGAAGATGCTTTTTTGCTCTTGGGGAACTTAGGAAAGCTAGAAACATGATAGGCAGACAGGGTGGAAACCTGGATTGCAATTCCAAGTACAAAGTATCTGATGGGCCAAACAGTACATGGTGGAACATGTGAATAAGCAGGTGAATAGCACATGATCAACATCCTGTTTGGACAAGGGGGCACATGATCGCTGAATGTCTCACTCTGACTGGATGAAGAAACTCCCCTCCCTCAAAGTCATTAGCCAATAGCTTTAAAGTTCACCTCCAATAATACTATATAAACCCTTAGCCAGCAGCAACTTGGAGGCTAGCTCTTCGGGACCCCTCCCTGTGGGAGCTACATTGCCTCTCTCTTTAAAGAAAAAAAGAAATTCTGTCACTTTACCCTCCGTTTTCCACGAGTGTCATTCTCTGGATCTGTGAGACAAAGAACTTACACCTGCTGCTGTGCCTGTCACTTATAATTTAGTGGGACAGAGTGACCTTCATCAATAACCACACATGGAAGTTTTCAAATTATAGTGCTAGGAAGGAAAAAAAAATAGTAAAATACTATCAGAGGGACCTGACCTAGTCTTCCTCAAGGTTAAGATGTATCTGGCAGGGTTTTGATGGATTGCCGTTCCCTGGGGAAAGGTGGAGTTGGCTGATATCCTTGAATGAATAAAACTTGCAGACAAGATAGTCATCTTAGTTTTTCATTAGAGGAAGTTTTCTAGAAACAATGAGGAGCATGTGAATTTTGCCTTTAAACTCCCCTCTTCCTCTCCCACTTGTTCTCTTTTTGATATTTTATATATCCTGGTCCAGTGCCCCTTTTCTACACTGTGCTCTTAAATCACTGTCGTTTCCTTGCCAACAGCAGTTTTTCACCTGGCAATTGTCTGCTGAAGGGTTCATTCATCAAGGAGCGTGTCACTTTCTAGTTTGGCAAAACATCTGGGAGCCAATTGGCTAACCTCAACTCCCCTTTCGCCTTCTATTTATCCCTAGGAGGTTTACCTGACCAAAAGGCTGTGATAGTCTTTACCATTTATTAGACTCACTGGTTTTTAGATCACAGACCATTTTGCCATTATTCAGCAACTATAAAGCAGAATATATGGTTTGTTATATAGAGAAAAGTATAACATATAATTTGTTATGTAAAGAAAAGTATATAGCTAATCCTATTTCTTTTATTTTCCCTTTACTCCACAGTAGGAAAAACTGAAACACTCAAAATTCTAAGATAGTGATATAAAATAAATAATTATACAGTAGTCCAGTATATCTTGTCATAATTAATACAGATTTTGTATGTGGTAAGTAGTAGTGATTTTCAGACTGTTTTCTTTTTCTTTGTTGTAGGTCAAAAGATCTGATCAGCTTTTAGTGCTTTAGCCATTAGGAAATAATATTTAGTTTAAAATTGAGAGAATGATTGTTATTGTTACCACTAATCTGCTACAACTGCTCTTTGCCAAAGATGTTCTTCATGTGGACAAGGATGCAGACCAAATGTTATGTCATTGCCTCCTGACAGGAGCTTCTTGTGTTTGGATTTCAGAACTTACAGCCTCTGTGGAGTCAGCTAGCACCAGGGGAAAAAAAGCACACATACTCAAAACATATTCTTGTTTCTATTAAACCCTACCATACAACCAGGGTGTAAAAACAGACACCAGAAGCCCAAGAAGAATATTTATTATTCCCTTGCAGGACATGCTGGAGGCTTTCCTCTGAGTCAAGGGACTGCTTTCTCACCATCTCAGGGTCTTGAGCCCATTTGCCTCTCAGTACCCCCAAGGGCAGTAAATGCCTGGTTTTCAAAAGGATGTGTCTCATGGTTGAGAATGTCTGTCACCCTAGGGTGTGCAGAGAGAGTCTGTCTAAAAGCCCCTGTTCTAAGAACTTGAAAGGGTCCCTGAGTGCCTGCCCTGACTTCTTTCATCCAGAACTTTCACTTCCAAGTGACTACCCCAGCCTGCTTGAACTGTCTCTTAGGAATAAAGTTGAAGAAATTTCATTATTCAGAAAGGTCAAGTGGAAACTTGCTCAGATAGAAAGTGATCCTTCACAAAGGGTACAATATAAGTAAGAAAAGTGCATTCTACTATTCATTCAGGCAATACCAATTGAGTGACACTATTCACCCATCCTGGGCTGGGGCTGGGGCTGGGGCACATGGTGGAGAGCAAAACAATCCTCCGCTCTGTCCTAGCGGAACACATTATCTACTAGGAGAGAGATTGTTTGCAACGATCATATGAATGTGTGAGGACAACTGTGAAAGTACTGAATGAAAGGTAGGAAGCCAGGAGAGTGGGGTGGACTGGGAGGATTCCTGGAGAACTGAGATTTGAAAGACATCACCCTTCTTGTCCCTTTGCATTTGACTACCTCCTGCCTATGTTCTTACAGTCGGTTCTGGAACACACATACCTACTGGGGTGGGACTTTACTGGGAGCAACCCATTCCCAGACCAGTATAGAGCCGCTGTTCAGCACTTGATAGAGGATTTCTGGTGGGCCTCGTATCTGCCAGAGTCACCCCAGGCTCTCAAAATTAGAGGGCTGTTCTCCCAGGTCTTCCTCTGAAACATCTAAATTTTCCAATAAGGTATTTAACCAGGAGACACAACTAAGGAGTCATTATGCTTACCCAGAGCATTTCAGCCACATGACCTCATCTGGTCCTCATGCCAGCCTTGTGAGGTAGGTACACCTTTTGACATTCCAACTTATAGGTGAGGAAGTAGACAAGACTGATGTTTCAGCTTTTTGTCCCTGTACCTTCCCTTATCATAACACTTAATACACTTTATTGTCATGACTTGTTTAATTGTGCATTTACCCTGTGGGAATGTAAACTTTATGAGGGCATAGCTCCATAGAAATTGTTGTTAAATGAATAAATTAGTGAGTGAATGCATTGTCATAAAGAAAATTTGTGTTCTGTTGAAAGAAAAAGACTTTGCACTAAATTTCCAGTGACATGTAATCAAACAGGACTACTTTGTTCTAGGTGGGCTGAAATTCAAGGCAACAATAAATGAAGGGGCCAAACCAACTTTTTGCATGTCTAAACTGAAAATCCCTAAAAGATATGTGAAAATACACAACACTTATCTTGAGCCTCTCTCACAAAATTACTATTCCACCTCTGACTTGTCAGCCCTGCTCCCAAAGACATAGTTAGAACCCTCCTCCCTTCAGTTTCCTGAGTGTGGCTTTTTTACGGGTTGGAACTGAAACCAGAAGTCCTTATGGCTAGATTAGAACCTTGACTTTATCAGGATAGAGGTAAAGTAGGATTGGTGTCTACTGCACCATAGTTCATTCCCCTGTCCCACTACCCTTCTCCAGTCTCTACCAACTTTTTCCACCCTTTCTCTGCCCAGCTGCTGTATATAATCCAATGCTCGGTGTGTCAGCAGCACTCCACTCTTGATTTTCCTCCAGCACAGGCAAGACATTCAGGCCAGAAGAATTTAGCAAACAGCAAGGCCTCAGGGGTTCTCTGACTATATTGCTTAGACTGGGAAAACAGATGTCTCTGAGTTTCACAGTGGATCAGGCATTCGCTGTTCTAGGTTTTTGCTCCTGGACCCAAACTGGAGCAATGGTAACCCGAGAGTTGGACCCAAATCACATCAACTTGTGGCACCCAGCTGTTTTATCACCGCTTCTGTCATCACTGTTCAGGGGTATTGAGTTTCTTGCCCTAACAACTGTTCAAAGAATTTCACTTGAGTAAGTTTTGTGCAAGTATTGCGTAAGGGCTAAGGCGGAGAGAATTTTTGGGCTAGCGATGTGATGTGCTCATCAGTGCACTAAAACACAGGGAGGCTAGTGCTCCAGGCCTCTCTTCTACCCCGCCACCATCTTGTTTTTATTTGAATAGAATAGTTGTCTGAATAAGGCTAATAATATAGAGATCCACACAAAAATTTCTAGTCCTTAGTGGTTCTATGGTGAATAATTAATACTGAGGGGAAGGAAGTTGGGGTCAGTGTAAAAGGGATTTTGAACTTACTACTTCAAGAAAGAAAAGAACAAAATGATAATCTGAGTATTCTGAGTTTATTTTCTCCATACTATTTTGCACTGGATATTGACTCACACTGGAAGCAATGAAAATGCCACAAAGAATATTTATAAATACAATTGTGGTGATACCAACCTTTTTTTTTTTCAGTGCTGGGGATCAAACCCAGGTCCTCATGCATGTTAGGCAAATGCTGTACCACTGAGTTATGCTGAGCTTCTGAATGGATCAGGAAAGTACTCACTAATCTCACTTCTACCACTTCATTACTTATGTAACTTTAGACAAGTCATTTCTTTTAAACCTCATTCTCTTCATTTGCAAAATGTTGGGGCTCGGATAAATAGTCTCTAGGGTGTTCTTTACAGCAATGAAATTCTCTGGTTTGAGGAAGTATTGTAAATATCTACAGGAAGCCAGTGCAATCTGTTGTTTTCAGTGAAGTGAAATTGGGTTTCTGAGCTGTCACCTAGAAGGAATTTCTTAAATCACAATCCAGTAAGTGGCAATTTTAGTGAAGCAATCTATAACAGAATTTAAATTGCCTTAAAAAAATCAAATCATACTGAGGTCTATCTGGACATGTTTAAATGTATTGACAGTTTCAATATGACTTGAAAAAAGCTACAATATCAATGAGAATATTAAAAAGACAACTTGGGTAGCATTACTACCCCACAAAGAAAATATAAAACAATACAACTTCTGATTATTAGTTCTTGTGGGACTTAGTTATTTTTTTAATGCCATTGCAAAACTTGTAGTCAGGAGGAAAAGCATCTGCTTCAAACTCTGCTGGGACAAAGGCAATTGGAATGTTAGGAAGTACCGTCTTGGAGGACTCAGAAAGCAAGGGCTCTTCTGTAATTGCATACAAGAGTGTATCTCCAGTGAGGTTCCCACTCTGCCTATTTCAGAATCACCAGCAATATAAAACCCTTGACCCCATTCAAACATTTGGAATTAGAACTGTGGAGGCTGGACATTTTAACAAGCACTTAAATGTAGGAAAGAATTGAAAACCACAGGTCTATAAACACACCTGTGGGAAAAACCCTTCTTTGCAGAAAATAACAGTGACCATCAAAAGGAGAAAAATCCTCAGGGCCTCTACAATTAAGAAAACGTGTTTTATGTTAACATATCAGCATCCAGTTAAGAATAAGATTTGTCAAATCCCTTAATTGGAATAAAATTGGGTATAGGCCTAGGCATCTACCTGGAGCTTGGCATGGTAGACAGCAGAGAATAGTGTTAAGGGTACTGGTTTCCGTGCTGGACTGCCCTGGGTATGGGTCTTGTTTAATTCCAGGCAGGTGTGCAAGCTGGAATATTAGCACTGGCGCTTAGTCGTGTAACCTCCACATATGTCAACACCATGTGGTTGAATCTTAATAAATGTTTGCATTAGTTTCTTATTACTGCTGTAACAAATTACCACAATTTAGTGGATTAAACCAACACAAATTGGTTTGCACATTTACACAGTTTCTTGCAGTTCAGAAGTCTAAAATGGGTCATGAGGGCTGTGTTCCTTTCAGATGCCCTAGGGAAGAATCCTTTTCCTTGTTTTTCTAGCTCCTCGAGGTTACTGCATTGCTTGGCTGGTGTTGCCATTGTCCATCTTCAAAGCCAGGAGCAGAGAATGTTCAAATCTACTATTGCTATGACCTCTGATTCAGTTTTCACATCTCCTTCTCTTTTGACCAACAGACTTCCCTCTTATTAAGAGATTTTTGCTGGGGCTGGGGTTGTGGCTCAGTGGGAGAGCGCTTGCTTAGCACATGTGAGGCACTAGGCCCGATCCTCAGCACTCATAAAGATAAATAAATAAAGGTATTGTGTCCATCTACAACTAAAAAATATTTTTTAAAAAGAGAGACTGGATCATTCACGACAATCTCTGCTTCTCAACATCCTTAATCATATCTCTACAATCCCTTTGCCACATAAGGTAACATTCACAGACATGGACATTTTAGAGAGTGGGTGGGCATTATTCTGTCCTCTACCATGTTGTCAAACATTTCTTAACCTCTTTAAACTGTGGGTTTCTCTTCTGCAAGATGAAATTTCTATAAGGATTAAATGGAGTAATGACTATGCATGCACAAAAATAAATATACTATTATTATGATGATGATAATGCCTTCTAATCATTCTAGAATCAAATTATTTACAAGGAAGTGGCTTACATATACTAAACTCTCTCTCTCTCTCTCTCTTTTTTTAATTTTCTTTCTTGCTGGTGCTTCATTACCAAGAGGATAGATTTAAATTTAGGGAAACATAGGAATTCTTTGAAGAGCTTCTTTATCAGTCAGGGTTTATTTAGCAAAGGAAATAGAACAACTCTTGGTATTTGAAGTAGATAGGCATTTAATGAAAGGATTAAATAGTTCCAAAACCATTGAAAGGACTGGAGGAGAAGGGTATAATAATGGTGATGGCAATATTGAGTTTGGCAACATGAAGTCCCTGGAAATATTAAAATGAAGTAAAAAAACAAAAGAGCAAACCATGATTTGTTTTTCAAAGAGGATGATTTTGAGTCAATATTGGAATTATATGGTGGAGAAACGACTACTCTTTGTAGAGACCGAAATTGCTTTTTTGCTACCTAAATACATACATGTATGACACATCAATTTGGTAGCCTACAGTCAAGCAAAAGATTTTTTATTTGTTGTTTGTTTTTTTTTTTAAATTAGGAACACTACATTCTCTTCGATTACACTAATTTACATGGGTCAGAAAAAAATACCTGTGAAGCGGGTGCGGTGATGCAAGTCTGTGATCCCAGCACTTAGGGAGGCTGAGACAGGAGAATTGCAAGTTCAAAGCCAGCCTCAGCAAGGGCGAGGCACTAAGCAACTCAGTGAGACTGTCTCTACATAGAACACAAAATAGGGTTGGGGATGTGGCTCAGTGGTCGAGCGCCCCTGAATTCAATCTTTAGTACCAAAAGAAAAGAAAAAAATACTTGTGAAGTTTAATTTTACATATGCTTTATAAGTATTTACTAATAATCTAAAATTCCATTTAAAGTATAATTTATATTTAATAATTTCCACTGCTTCATTTATTTACATATGCAAGGATATATTTTTAATCTTGTATGTTATCAAAACTTTATACTGAACATGAAGTGCTGTGTGTTTTTTTGGTATAAAATAGAGTGCAAGCTTAAAATACTGCAATGAACTGGCAGAGCCCCCAGTGGATACCTTCACTTGGATTTGGTCCATGATATATGAGCATTCTTGGTGGTTTCTTCTCCATAGTGGGGGTGTTTGGAAAGTTCTAGCAAATATGGCTGTGTGCCAAGCAATAGAGGGATGGATTTTTTTTTCTTATAAATTGAATGAAACAATCCTCATCAGACCCGCCCAGGGAAGGCCCCAGAACAGCTGGGTGGAATTAAATGGCATTTATTCTTCTATTGGTTGTGGCTAGGAGCCAGGATTTCTATACCCCAGACACTTGCAGCCTACAGCACTCAAGAGTGGCAGTGTTGATTGTGGTTGGAGCACCACTGCTCTCACTATGGATAGGATGTGAATGATTAATTTTTCTATTTAAAAAAATTCCTAAAGGATATGGAGGGACTGTTCATTTTTTATTTTTTTGCTTTAGGCTCAGTTTTCCTGATAACCATGTAATTCTCATATGTCTATGCAAGAAAGGAGAGAAATGCTCAGTTATGTTCTCAATTCAGATGTCTTGCACAACAAATCCAGTCAAAAATGTCCACAAAGATATGCTCTCAGATTTACCAATGATACTATCACCAGTGACATTCTGAGCACTGTACTTAGAATTAGAAAGGCTCAATATTACAAAAATATGATTTCTCTCAAATAAATCTATATGATCTTCTAGAAAATTAAATGTGCTGAAATTGATGAGAATATTCTGGGGGTAGGGAGAAAGACTTATGAAGTGGGGACCAGCCTTATGAGATGGAAAAACTTGCCATAAATCCATAATAATTTAAATGGTGTAGTATTAGGTGACAAGAGCTATTCGGATGGATAGAACTGAACAGAGAACTCAAAATAAGACTATATGCCTACAGAAATTTAATATATAATCTATTTTGTAATTCCATTTGATGAAGAAGGTATATATTACTGAGGGAACTATTTGGAAAAAAATAAACTACAATGTTATCTGTCAGGAGATATTATCCCTCTCCCTCAATCCAGATGGATTAAATATTTAAACATTAAATATCTTTAATAGACTAAGTAAATGGAGGAGAATTTTTGTATCATGTGGAAGTAGACAAGCCTTGCTAAATACAACCTAAACCCTGGGATCATAACATAAAATATGCTTTCATTTGATTCAACAAAAATAAAATAATTCATGGAAAAAAAGTATGAATCCCTCTACACTTTTAAAAAGATGCTTATTCTTAAAATTAAGGAAATGCAAATTAAGCATAAAAATTTTGCCTATCAGGCAACTTTAAAATTTCAAAGTCAATATTGACAAGAGAGTGAGGAAAGGAGTACTTTCAATAGACGAGTGTTTGAACAAAGCATAATGTCATAACGTCTATGGAGGCAATTTGATAACATCAATCAACTTTTTAAATGCTTGGCCTAATAATTCTACTTTTATATTATGGCAAAAATATGCCAAAAATGCATTGTAGCATCATGTGTATTAATAAAAACTATAGTAGGAATCTAAATGTCCAGCAAGAGAAATAATAAGCTAAATTATAATGTATGCATGTCATTCATGGTGTGTGTGTGTGTATGTATATATATATGTGTATATATATATATGTATATATATATATAAAATTTTATTTTTTGGTAGTGTGCAGGGGATTGAACCCAGAGCCTTGCAAATGCTAATCATGTACGCTGCCATTGAGCTGTATCCTCAACCCCTATGAGATAGAATATTCTCTCACCACTAAAAACTAAATATGTACTGATACATTAAAAAATCACATTTATAAAAATAAACGAAAAATTCATGGTGTAGAAAATTCTCACAGATATATAATGCATGAAAAAATGATCACATGTAAATTTTTTTTTTTTTGGTACTGGGGATTGAACTCAGGGGCACTCGACCACTGAGCCACACCCCCAGCCCTATTTTGTGTTTTATGTAGAGACAGGGTCTCACTAAGTTGCTTAGTGCCTCGCCATTGCTGAGGCTGGCTTTGAACTTGCGATTCTCCTGTCTCAGGCTCCCTAAATGCTGGGATTACAAGCGTGAGCCACCGCGCCCAGCTATCACATGTAAATTTTAAAGTCATATACATGTGTAATATAAATGTACCACATGCATATTATATTTTTCCTGGACTGAAAACTGTTAATTGTGATTATTTTTAGGTTCTAGGGAGGGCAGTGTGTGTGTGGTGAGGGTGGAACTGGAGAGCAAATAGTAGGGATTAATGGGGGAAAAGTTGATTTGATCCAAAAGTTGATTTGTCTTAAATGTCAAGTTAAGGATTTAGAATTTGCACATAGGCAATAGTAAACCATTATAGATTTTAATGCATTTTATTACTTGAATAAATGCATTAACATAGTTGTAAAACAAAAGAGAAGTAAATAATATACAGTGAAAAAACTTTCTTTTATCCCCCTCATATTCCTAGTTCACCATCGCCCCAAAGAGGAAACAACCATATTTTCTTGTGTTTCCTTCACAGTTTCTTTGTTTTTATAAGAAAATGGGATTATGGATACTCACTTTTCCTTCCTTTCTATACGAAAGTTAGATATTTTACATACTGATTTACACTTTGAATTAAAAAAAAACCTTAATCTGAGGTTTTTGAGATCTTTTTATATAAATGCATACAGGTATGTATTATATGTGCTGTCATCTAAATGTTTGTGTCTTCCTGTCCACAAAGTCATGTATGAAATTCTTACCCCCAAGGTGGTGATACCTTCAGGAGGTGATTAGGTCATGGGGGAAGAGGGTTCAAAAAGTAGCATTCTGGACTGTCACAAGCGGCATACGTAATTAATAATTAATCGGAGGCAGATTGTCTTTAAATACAAGTGTATGTTCAATCACAACACTCATCAATATAATTAATTAATGCAAAAATGTTGGGTGTGCTGGAGCACCCCAACTAGCATTTGATGTGCCCTAATTAAACACTTAGGTAAGTTACACTATCCTAAGGCAACTTAACATTACAATTAATTTATACAATCCTAGAGTAACTAAACATTACAATTAATTCACACAATCCTAGGACAACCATGAGCCCCAAAGTACCTCTGATGCCAGTTGACTTCACTTAGCCAAAGAGCAGACGTTGTCCTTGTTTAGTGGTTCTCTTCAGCCAACGGCTGGATGTCAGGGAATGGTGGAGCTGATCCAGGGACAGCAAGGTGGCCGGTCTCACTGATGTCCTTGGAGCAAGCCCCACAATGTGGCAGGACAAGCAGTTTAAAAGCAGTTCCAAGTTGGTAGTGTGGGCTGGTGATTGGTTACACACAGTAAAAGCCAATGTCCATTGATTATGTCCAGTGACATAGTATAATTGCAACTGGGCCTTTCTTTGTGCATGTGCATGGGCTGAGCTTCCTATCAATTGTACCAGTAGGCCTGCTGTTAGGTGCCCCTTATGGCCCTTTATTGATTGCATGGGCTGGGCTCTCTATCAATTGTAGGCCTATGGTTAGGTGCCCCTTCCATCCCCCATCACTTGCAATCGGACATGACTAAGCAAGTCAATGGCTGCTGTTCCTTATGGCCAGCAACCCAGTGAGTCCCTGGCATGTCCAGGCATGTCCATGGCATATGCTCCTTACATGGACCTTTTGAAAGGGTCCAGGAGAGGCCCTTACTCTCTGCCATGTGAGGCTAGAGGGAGAAGATGGCTGCCCGTGGAGCAGGCCCTCAGCAGACACAGACATCTGCCGTGACTTGGCCTTGGACCTTCCAGCCTCCAGAACAGTGAGAAATAAATAACTGTTGTTTATAAGTTATTCAGTTTATGGTATTTTGTTATAGCAGACAAAACAAAATAAGATATACTCTTTTGTAGAGCAGCATATTCTTTTAATGATCACTATGATTTATTTAACTAGCATGCTATTGTTGCTATTTGGACTATCTCCAATACTTCTCTGCAAAAAGTAGTCTTCAACATACATAAAGAAATGATATTTTAAAATTTCCAATTTAAGTACAACATGAACATCAGTGTTTTGGGATGAATATAGGACATGAACTAACAAGCTGGGTCACATGTGCATCAGTTAAATATTCGTCCTAGCCATGTCTGGTGGTGGATGTCTGTAATCCCAGCTACTTGGGAAGCTGAGCAGGGAGATGGAAAGTTCAGGGCCAGGCTGGGTGATGTAGGAATACCCTGTCTCAAAATAAAACATAAAAGGGATTGGTGTATAGCTCAGTGGTAGAGTGCCCCTGGGATCAATTCTCAGTACTACAAAAAATAAAAATAAAAAATTAAAAGTCCTGAAAATCTTTTTCAGAGAATGTACAAAGTAAAATCTGTAGAATCCATGGGTACATTCTCAGAAACAAAACTGATGGATTAAAATGTATGGGTGTCTAACACATATTGTTAAATTGTTCTACATAGGAATCGTATTTTCTCTAGATCTTTGTGCTAGTGACTATTTCTCTAAAATGTTGTCAAACTTTTGGGATTTTGCCAGATAGCTAAAAATAGTACTTTGGGGGTAGTATTTATTTATTTATTTTTTGGTACTGGGGATTGAACTCAGGGGCACTCGACCACTGAGCCACATCCCCAGCCCTATTTTGTGTTTTATGTAGAGATAGGGTCTCACTGAGTTGCTTAGCTCCTCACTGGTGCTGAGGCTGGCTTTGAACTCGCTATTTTCCTGTCTCAGCCTCCCAGAGTGCTGGCATTATAGGTGTGCGCCATCACGCCCAGCTTGGGGTAGTTTTAATATTCATTTTTTCTTTTCTTTTTTTTTTTTTTTGATGCTGGAGATTGTTAAGCACGTGCTATACCATTGAGTTATACCCTGGAAACTATTCATTTTTCTTAATATAAATTAGCTGAAATTGAAAAACTTTTCATGTTTAAACATGTTTAGGAAATTTGTGGGATTTATTTTTTCTTGTAAGTTGAATTTCATATCCTTTGCTTGTCATTCTACATTATTTTATAATATTTTTTTGTTGTTGTCAATGGACCTTTATTTTATTTATTCATATGTGGCACTGAGAATTGAATCCAGTGCCTCACACATGCTAGGCAAGTGCTCTACCACTGAGCCACAACCCCAGCCTCTACATTATCTTATATTTATGGTTTCTTCCTTATTGATTTCTAGGAGCTCTTTTACAATAGGGATTAGCTGTTTGTCTGTGATGTGTTACAACCACCTACTCCAAGTTAATCAATAACCTTTTGCCTTTGCTTCTGGTATTTTCATGCCATGCTACTTACTTTTTCCCTGCTGTATGGCTTCTGGTTGTTGAGTCATATTTGGAAAGGCATCTTCTCCAAAATGATAAAAGAGTTCTCCAGGGTGCTCAGTTAATAGTAATAAAGTTTTCCTGTTTAATTATATTATCTATTTGCAATTTATCCTGCTGCCAGTTGGGAGGTATATTATTTCATTGAAGATTTTTGTAACTTGTCTTACCCAATATCATGGCCATTTCTGTACTGATGAATGATAAGCCTGATACAAATATCAGTGATACATTTTCTACCCAATGCCTGACCACCAATTATTGGCATTATAGCAGACACTGCTGGCCTCCTCCAGTGACAGCTATTTTCAACACATTCTTTACCAAAAAATCTTAACTTGTCTTGGGTAACTATCTCTCCTTTATATCTCTTAAGGTAAAGCTTAGTTAACTGAAACCTATAGTCATCATCCTATTTCCTATGTCAGAAGTTTTTGTTGTATGTAACCTAGCTCTAGTCAATGAGACTTGGGAAAGGTCTGCTGGAAGGCTAATGAGAAAGTTTTCTTTTTGTAACTAGGGTCCACTTTCTGCTTTGAATATAAACCTTACATGTTTTTTTTTTTTACTCCTCTTCTTCTCTTTCTTCCTTCTTTCCTTCTGCTCCATAACTGCAGAGGAAGTAAAATTAACATTCTTCTCATCATAGGCCATATTTTCATGTCCTTCAGCTCTTTGGCCACAAGAAAAAGACAATCCAGACCTGGGAACTGGTGCCAACAGATCTCAAGGCCACCATCTGGACATGAATTATATCTACTCACAGGTACACTTGGAACCTAATCCTGAATTTCCTGTGTGTATATACATCTACATATATATATATATTTTAATTAATTAATTAATTAATTTTATAGTAGAATGTGTTTTGGCATACAGTACACAAATGGACACAACTTCTCATTCCTCTGGCTGTACATGATTCAGAGTCACTCCACTATACATATAATCATACATGTATATAGGGTAATAATGTCAGTCTCTTTCTACTATCATTCCCATCTCACCCTTCCCCTTATTCTCCTGTACACAAACCAAAGTTCCTTCATTCTTTCCTATCCCCCCACCCCACTATGGATCAGCATCCATTTATCAGAGAAAACATTCAGCTTTTGTTTTGGGGGGGTTGGCTTATTTCCTTTAGCATGATATTCTCTAGTTCCGTCCATTTACCTGCAAATGGCATAATTTCATTCTTCTTTAAGTCCAAGTAATATTCCATTGTGTATATGTACCACATTTTCTTTGTCCATTCTTTTGTTGAATGACGTCTAGGTTGGTTCCACAGTTTAGCTATTGTGAATTGAGCTGCTATAAACATTGATGTGGCCATGTCACTGTAGTATGCTGATTTTAAGTTCTTTGGGTATAAACCAAGGAGTAGGATAGCTAGGTCAAATGGTGGTTCCATTCCAAGTTTTCTAAGGAATCTCCATACTGCTTTCCATAGTGGTTACACCAGTTTGCAGTCCCACCAGCAATGTATGAGTATACCTTTTCTCCCACATCCTCACCAACACTTATTATTGCTTGTATTCTTGATAATTGCCATTCTGCCTGAAGTGAAATGAAATCTTAGAGTAGTTTTGATTTGCATTTCTCTATTTTCTAGAGATAATGAACATTTTTTTCATGTTTGTTGATTGTATTCCTTCTTCTATAAAGTGTCTGTTCAGTTCCTTAGCCCATTTATTGATTGGGTTATTTGTTTTTTTGGTGTTAAGTTTTTTGAGTTCTTTATGTAGCTTGGAGATTAGTGCTCTGTCTGAGGTGTGTGTGGTAAAGATTTTTTCCCATTCTGTAGGCTCTCTCATCACATTATTGATTATTTCCTTTGCTGAGAAGAAGCTTTTTAGGTTGAATCCATCCCATTTATTGATTCTTGATTTTACTTCTTGTGCTTTAGGAGTTTTGTTTAGGAAGTCAGGTCCTACACCAACATGATGAAGATTTGGGCCTACTTTTTCTTCTCTTAGGTGCAGCGTCTCTATTCTAATGTCTAAATCCTTCATCTGATTTGAGCTGATTTTTGTGCAGGGTGAGAGGTAGATGTTCAATTTTATTCTGCTACATATGGATTTCCAATTTTCCTAGCACCATTTGTTGAATAGGCTATCTTTTCCCCAATGTATGTTTTTGACACCTTTGTCTAGTATGAGGTAACTGTATTTATGTGAGTTTGTCTCTGTGTCAATTCTGTTTTTTTTTTTT
>PVHX01015298.1:0-47328 GCA_004024805.1 Geosciurus inauris
AGCTCTTTAATTCAACATACACTAATTCAAAATAGATCTTTTCATTACAATTCTTCATGTGAAACCAACTGGACAAATTCATTCTGCATAGAAAAGAAAACTCTCTCAGCCAATATCGAAGGGTACATTAATGTGTAGAAAATTATTCTGTATTTGTGGGGGTCCTCCCAGCCAGGTATCAGTCTCCCCCCTCGGCCAGTGGGGAGGAGGGGATCCCCGGGAGTCCCCCACACGACGGCTGAGAAAGGTAAAGTCGTCCGGCACGCAATTACCACGCCCGAGCCGGAGAGTTCTGTCTTAAGCAGGAACTGATTTATTGAGGAGAGATACAAGCTTATATAGAGGAGGGGGCAGGTGTCTTATTTCTGAGCAAAGAATGCAGAAGCAGGATGCACAGGGACACTTAGATAGGAAAGTATCCATTGTCCATGTCTTGTCCACGAACACGGAAGCAGAGGTCAGCCAATAAGGGCGGGGTGATGGCTCTCCCAGGGCAGTGTGGCCAGGCCTGAGCTGGTAGCTCGGCATCATCCCCCACATGTATTAACTTGCTTCTTTTATATCATCTTTTAAAAAGTCTCATTCATTATTTCTCTAAATGCTGCAGCATTTAATTGTTCCTGTTTTTTTCACAATAAAAATAGGGGCACTAAATGTCCAACAAAATATATTTTTCAACCAATAGTACAAGTTGAAATGAGAGGAAAGGAAAATCCTGAGAGATATAATCTTCACTTTTCCATGTAACAACTTTAAAGAGAATTCACTAAAATACATCGTGTACAACAACTCATTTTAGAAAGGAAAAGTAAAGAAACTTAATTAAGAAATAATCAGGTCTGTCCTCACACCATTTAAAAAAATTGTCTAAACTGCTTCACTTGGGAAACTCCATTTGATAATACACAACTCATTTACCTCCAAGCAATCTTCACCAGCTGAGAGTTTTCTTTTTTTGTCACAAATGGCCCAAGATGCAGGAGAGCATTGGCAATAGAAGATAATGCCTTCCATACTTTTTCATTAAGACAGTACTGAATTTTGTGAGGTCCTAAGATGACTTCCTAAGAGACAGAAGGAAGCAGTGAAGCAGAGAGGTGGGACTGGGGTGGGGTCATTTGGAAACAGCTGCCATAGTCATTCAGTATTTCTGCTAGAATTTTCTTTGACTTGTTTGGAAAAGCATTGCATTAGCTTCCTGTAGCTACTGTTAACAAATTATAGCAAACTTGTTGACTTAAAACAGCACACGTTTATTATCTTGCAGTAGGTGAGAGTGTGAAATCAGTTCAACTAGGCAAAGATCAAGGTATAAGATTACATTTACTTTAATTTCTTTAAGGGATGATCTGTTCCTTGTATCCTCCAGTTCATGGTGGCTGCAGTCATTCCTTCACTGTCTAAGTGGTCTCATTGCCTTTTCCATTTCTGTCTTATCAAATCTCCCTTTCACATCTCTTAAAAGCACCTATGATTGCATTGGAAGTCCAGCTAGGTAATCTGGGATCATTGCCCATCTTAAGATTTTAGTGATAAATGAAATGACCCTTCTCGGTAGAAGATAACATTCAGAGTCTCCAGGCATTAGGAGATAACAGCTCTATTGAAGGACATTAATCAGTTTACTACAGATGGAGATTAGGCAAGAAGTTGAAAGGTAAAGAATATTTCAAGGTCAAGGGCTATATATGACGACTCCTGAGCTAAGGAAAGAGAACATTTTAAAAATATGAAAAATTACATTTACAAGAGATTCAAGAGTAGGAAGACAAAGAATTCTGCCTTCCCCTCAGGTTCACCATAAAAAAAAGAAAAAAAAATAGCCATTCAAATTTAAAAGCAGGTAGGAATGATAATACTTCACTTTCATACACTTACAATTGCAATGTTTGATGTACATTTATTTTTATTTTATTTTGTCCCTTTAGAAGTTCTTTGAAGTAGGTTGAAAAAATAAAATTCCCATTTTGCAAGCAGAACAACCAAGGCTCTTGAGAATATGAGGGGTGTGCTCAAAACCAGACTGCTGGTATAACTTCACCAAGTCTCCTGATCAAGTTCAGCACTATTTACACTTACACTCTAGCATATGTATTTTAGATACCCCAGTGTTTACCACCTCCTCAAACATCTCTCCCTCTCTATAGAATGAATTCACAGGGCTGGGGTTGTGGTTCAGTGGTAGAGTGCTTGCCTCGCATGTGTGAGGCACTGGATTCAATCCTCAGCACCACATACAAATAAATAAATAAATAAACAAAATGAAGGTATTGTATCCATCTACAACTAAAAAATATTTTAAAAAATTAATTATCACAAATGACATACCTAATATCAGATCTGTGACTCAGCAATTTTGAGATACAAAACCAGTGCTAGTGATCATCTGTGAGATCCAGGTTTGTTCAGTTTTCAGTATGATGAGGACTGACTGCTTTCTCACAGTTTAGAGAGCTAAGATTTTCTTAGAGTTGAGAAAGCAGATCCCCATCTGCAGAGAAGAAAATGTTTGTCAGTGGTGGAGCTGTTAGTCTCTCCCAATTTCTCAGTACACATCACCTTTGCATGTCCCTGACCCTTTAATGGAAGCACACATGTACCTTACACAAATGCCACGCTTTCGGAAACATGATGATTTCAGAGTCAAAAGGTAGAATCCTGCATTTTCTTTGTAATATAAGTAAAATCCTACCTTAAAATAGATAATTTTCAAAATGAATTTTAAAGGAAATGAGACATGGGAAATAGGTCATCCATACATAAAAAAAAAATGTTGTTTCTGTTTAATACATTCTGCCTCTTTGAGCATTTTGCTTCTGTCTATTAACTGAGGAATTAAAAGCACAATAGCACAGTAGATACGGTGGCTAATGTGTTATTCTTCCATCATTTTCTATAACTGATTAAGAGGAGAAAAGTAAAAGGTTAATTTTCTAATTATATACTCCCCTGAGGTAAATTATGCATGTTATCGCATTCATTGACACATTATAATGGGCACTTTATGGAAAAGTGATTTTCTGTGCAGCTATGAACAATCAAAAGCGTATTTTTAGGGAGCATGTAGGCAGCAAGCAAACCAGCAAAAAGACCTGTCTCTACCAAAAATGAGTTCATGAGCAACTTTGTCTTCAAAGAAAGCTCTGATGTTTCCAGATCACTCAATTCAATTACCAAACTCAAGAACAAGAGTTAGTCCTAGGTTTGACTCCTGGCTCCTCCATCTATTAAATTTATTTTCACATATCTAAGCATTGGTTTCTTCATTGATAAATGGAAATAATTATGGTAAAGATATAATTAAATGTACAGGTATGGTGATATGTGTATAGCAACTAATGCAGTGTCTGTCACATATCAGATTCTCAATATATTACAACTGTGACAATGAGTCATGAGACAAGTTACAAGTGGGGAATGGATTTTATGTGTTAAGTACATCCGTAATTAGAAGTGTCTGTGTAAACAGTGTCTTCCTAAACCATATTCCCATTTGGTTTATCCTTTGTGAGGAAAGAGTACAAGATTTAGAGATAAAGATAATTTTCTGTGATACTTTTATTTCTGAGGTCACAGCATCCATTTTTAATCTTGACTGAAATGTCATTGGCATGCTTCTATTTAACATAGAAGTTTTTATGAATTTTAACATATATATGATATATATATATACATAATATATTTACACATATGTTTGTGGTAGCATCACTACAGTCAACATATACAAATTCACAAATTTTGTATATGTTCTTTTGTATTTTTTGTTAGCTTCTCTGTTTTTTGACAGATATACGCTTAAAATGACTAAGATCACTTAATATCTCTTATTAAAGAATACAATACCACTTTGTTAAATATATGCGCTACTCTGTACAGCAAATTTCTAGAAGTTACTCAACTGGTTTAAATGTAACTATATACCCTTTACCCAAAGATCCCCCATTTGCTCCTACCCTTGATCCTGGCAACTATCACTTTTCTCTGTGTCTATGAGTTGGTCTATTTTAAGTACTTTGCATAAGTGGGAAAGCTTCTTGACATTGGTCTTGGCAATGATTTCTTGGATTTGACACCAAAAGAACAAGCAGCAAAGCCAAAAATAGATACACGGGATGTCATCCAACTGAAAACCTCCTTCACAGCAAAGAAAACAATCAATCAAGTGAAAAGGCAACCCATAGAATGGGAGAAAATATTTGTAAACCATCTATTTGATAAGGAGTTATTATCCAAAATAAAAAAGGAATCTGCTAAAACTCAATAGAAAAAAAATAACTGATTTTTTTTTAAATGGGCAAATATGTGAAAGAAATTTTCCAAAGAAAACATACAAATGGCCAACAGGTATATAAAAGACTGCTCAATATCTCTTATCAGAAAATGCAAATTAAAGCCACAATGAGCTATTGCTTCCTACCATTTAGGATGGCTACTATTGAAAAGGGAAAAGAAAACAGAGTTGAGGGTCTGGAGAAATGGAAACACTTATATACTACTGACAGGGACATAGAATGGAGTGGCCACTCTGCTGAGATCCTTCAAAAGGTAAAAGGAGGAATAACACATAGTACAACAATCCAACAATTCTGCCTCTCTCTCTCTCTCTCTCTTTCTGAATGTGCACGTGTGTGTGTGTAGAAGAATTAAAATCAGGATCTTGAGGAAATATCTCTATTCCCATGCTCATTTCTGTATTATTCACAAAAGCCACAAATATGAAAAAAATCCCAAATGTCAAACAGGAAATGAATGGATAAAACAGTGTATCCCTTTGGAATCCATCCTTTAGAGACAGCTGTCACCCAAATTTCCCAGGATCCATTGTGCTTGGGGAAAAAAAAAACACGGAGAAGGCTCAAGTAAGGCTATTTTGGAGGTGCTATTTTGGTGAAAGAGCAGAGTTACAGACTACAGAAGTTCCAGTGTGCCAAGCCTATTTTTGTACTCCTGTTTCAAGCCTAGAAGGAGACCACTCCAATGGATGTTACACATTTCAAATATTGTAGTGATTTCATGCCATTTTCATTTAAAATATTTATATTGATATTAATGAAATTTTATGTGGCATTAGCAGTAAAAAGTGAAATACTAAGATTAGGATTGCTTGATCATTTTAAGGGAAAAAATTTTTACTCTTTTCTAAGAAAAATTCTATACTTTCCTCTCAATTTAAGACAGCAAATTTATCTTCAGTAGAAATAATGTAAAGTTGTAAAAATAATCTGGGATTTAAAATAAGATCAGGATTCAAACCTTACTTTCTTAGTAATCACAGAGATCCTTCCTTTCTTTTGAAATGGAAGTAACATCAACAATATTAGAAGACTGTTAGGATTGAATATTAGCAGGAGTTATGTGCCTGGTTCAATGTCTTAACAATCACAGTCACTAAATGAATGGAGTTTTGAGTAAATGAATAAAGTGATTGTATCACTTTCCATTCACCCCATTGGTGAAGGAAAGATTTCTGCTGTAGGATTATGGGGAAGTCCTGACTCATCTATTAAGAAAGAGAAATGTCTACAGATATATTTAGTTACATATACTCACAGACTAGAAGAGAACACTCCATGCCAGACAGAAAACCATAGGAGCTACACAAGGGAGCAAAGTGAACAACCACTGAGGAAAAGCTTTATAGTCCCTCTATACCTATTCCCTGCTGATACCCAAGACTTTGGGCTATGTTTGAATATGGTCCATATTTGATGTGAATGCCATGTGCATCTGAAAAACAGAGGGATGCTTAGACTACAGACATCACAGAAGACAACACTGGAGAGTGACCTGAGCCTTCAGAGTCAACCTAAATCAAGTACAGAATGAACAGATATCTGATGATTCAGGATGTCCCTTTGCCTATGTGTGGGCAACAGGAACTTTACTTCCCCTTATCATTGTAGAAAAGAAGATCAGAGGAGGAAAGAATCAACTCAGTTTAAATAAAAACTCAAACTTTTAAACTCAGGGAAGGGACAGTTCACCTTTAAGATGCAGGACTAGGTTGTTTTTACTGTGGGAAAATTGAAGATCAATATTACTAAATTCTCTAAGGTATTTATTTTGTACTTTTAATTAATGACTATAATTATAATCCACTACATGGATAATGCTTTTTAAAATACTATATTTTACCACTAAGTTAGATACACATACATACAAATATCTCACTTCTGAAATATTTTCACTTACATATAGCCAGGTAACTTGTATTTGATGCTTTCCCTAAGACAGTCTATTATTTTTCTAGTAATTGTTGCTTTGTGATTGAAATGATGACAGTGTAGGTTAATAGCTCTTTATAGTGTTGAGATAAATGAAAATGTATTCTAGTAAGCAAATTAAAATATCATATAATCATATATAACACTGTTATGAACCCTTCAAAATGCCAGGAACATTTGAGGTACTTGACTGATATATCCTTATTTGTTTTTTAAAATAAAAATATAAAAAATATCATTTTGTTCTTTTACAGATGAGAAAATGAGGTACAATTATAGTTAGTAATTTTTCAAATAATACTATTGAGTATAGTTTCTTAAACTCTCATGTTATTACATTTGCAGTACAACATACATTCTGATTAATAAGCGTATAGTTGTACTAGTATATTCCAAAGGAGAACTAACCACATATAAGGGATACAATTTAATTCATCAAAATAAGGTACATGAATTTTTCATAATAAATACTGTTGAATGTTCGTTGAAAATAATTGTAAAATTGGTGATAACAACTTGCCATTTTTGTATTAGAATCTGAGACCTAGAGAGAAAAATGGTGATTATATGCATTAATTTAATTCAGTAGTGATAAAAGTTTTAAATCACCTAACACACTGATTTCTTGTATTTTTCCACATTGGATTTTCTGCCATCAGATATTACCTGATAAGATATTACTATTTAATAAGATCTTGTATCTGCCTTCATGGATATAAAAATCCAGATGGAGAGGATATACACACAAAGAATTTCAGCAAGCTGCCATGTGCAATAAATACTCTCAGAGTGACATATATAAATGATGGGAAGAGTTGTCAGATTTCAGTTGATATAATCCAAAGTAACATTCCAGAGTATGGCAGGAATGGTTACCATGATATGTTGTTATCAGTCAATTCATTCCCTCTGGATGTGCTCTAGCCAAATCAGTTACAGAAAATTGGAATATTTATTGAAAATGGCCATCTGTAGATTGTACGGAGCAATTCTCCCATTACTTCTGTTGCCTTAGTTACTATTTTCTCCAGCATGTTTTATTTTAAGACGAACTCCATCTTCACATATCTTTGTTTTCTTAAATACACTATAGGCAGTGCCCATTTAAGACACAACTGTGTTCCTAGAGACTGGCTCTTTAAAGTAGATCAGTCAGGAAAAAATCCAGAGTGTAAAGGCTCAGATGGTGGGTGTGCTGTTAAATTCCTCTGATAACAATGAGTGATACTTATTGAGCAACATATAGAGGTAGGAGAAGATTGTTATTAGTAGCTTTTGATTTAGCAAAGCAGGATAAATGAAGCTATCTGAATTTGTATTAGAAAGTGAACCCAGGTCCATCTTTTCACAATAGAATTCTGTTGTTTTAGTTTGATTGTGATTAAACAAGATGAAAAGAGTATGGTTTACACCTTATCATCTAGCTGCTCTAACATTTATGCCTCATACTTTTTTTTCGTCTAGAAGACAGAAATCTTTGCTTTCAAATGACAGAAATTTAATTTATATGAGTGAATCTATCTGTTATCATATGGAGGTGAGACAGCTCAAATTGTAAACTCACCAAATGATGTGCAAATATGTATTTGCTTTTTTAAAAATCCATACTAGGTTGAAGGAAATTTTTAAAAAGTATACACAAAAACAAAATAAATCCCTTAATTATCCCATCCTTACTCCCCACCAAAAAAAATAGACAGAACAAATTAAGTGCAAATGTTGGCAGAAATGGACTGAAGTTATAAATACGTAGGTAAGTATAATATATGTAAATAAATGAAACAATGAAACAAATGAAATAATCATTCTCAATTTGGATTGAATAATTTAGCTAAAGTCACAAATATTTCAGCAAATATGATTTTTATGAAATACTAGAAGAATTATTTTCATAATTAGAAATAAGACAAAATACTACATAATAATTAAGTTATATCTAATTCCAAATGGTAAAGAAAGACAAGATTTTCAATGGTAGATTTTAAGTAAGGTAAGTCTTGTCATAATTTTTCTGATATCCCAAACAATTATTTTGTGAAAAAAGAGGATTATGTTATTATAGATTTAATGACCTAACCAGTGTCCTGGGAGGCATTCTGAGCTATCATTCATGGACCATGCATGCATGTGGTGCTATTTAGAACATCATGAAGCTCAGATGGCAAAGGTAATGTTTCTGACTATTGTTGTTGACTGTGACTATGAAAGTAGAATAAAAATCCAAATAATCTGGTAAATGAGAGTTAATTTTGTTAGTCTAATGTGTGTACAGATAATTCAAAGACCACAGTGTGTTTCCTTTTCTTTCTGGAACTGCAGTTGCTTTGTATTTCTTTATAAGGACCCATTCCTTATTTATACCTCATATTCTACCAAAGATAGATCATTGAGAAGAGATTTTGCAGAAAAAAGTAGAAAATAGTTAAATCTGAGAAATATTATCTTTAAGTTTATATTATTGCTAATTACTTATATTATTAACAATAAATGATCATCATATTTTGTATGGTTTTATCTAATGAGCAAAATAAATATGAGATAATTACACTAAAACAGAATTTATTAAAAATACATAAATTATACATGTCAAACCTAGAAATCTCCTTAATCTGATAATATCTATTCAAATTCTCTGGCCAATATGAGTTTAATATGAATTAAAATGTGATACATATATTTTTCAAAATTAGAGGGAAAGAGATATTAATGGTTCCTTTATTCAACATATCACTGAAATATTAGCCACTACAACATGTAAGAAAAAATGATAATTTATAGTGCTTGCAGTGCAAGATGCTAGACTGTTACTTTTCATGGTTTGCATTATCAACTGTATAGAAAGTTTAATCTTTGAACAATATCATGTACAGAATGTTAGAATGTGTAAAGAGTTTTTAATAAGGAAGTTGGAAAAAAGATCAAAAAATAAGTGTAAATCACATTTCTATACCAGCAATAAACAGACAGAAAATTGTTAATTAAAATATATCACATTTAAAGCAATAAAAATGACCAAGAGAAAATACTTACTAAAAATGGGGTAACTTGAGAGCAAATAAAAATTAGCTCCACACAAACTATAGAGGATATATAGGGTTCTCACCTATTTACAGTTATTTTCTTCATTCAGACTCATAAGATGATTGCATTTTCTAAATAGGTAATTTAATTTGATGAGTGAAACTGATGAAATAATAATTTGTACCATTTCTAAGGGAAGCATTTAAGATCCCACGTGTGTTTCTCTGTGCTATTTCACCACTATCATAAACAAGGAAAATTTCTAGTGAGTTGGCAATATAATAAGTAGGTGGAGTCATCATATATCTTCAAGAAACTACAATAAACAGAAATAGTTTCGAAAAAATAGTATAGCTCCTCTAAGGCATAGAAAGTTTGGTGTATTATCACAACATAACCTAATCTCCTGCATAATAAACAAAATAATAATCTTTCCAAGCCCAATTCACTTCATGAACTTTCACTTGTTATTGAATGTTGCATAGGCTAAGACTTCTTTTCCTCTATGAAGCATCTTTTCTAATCCACATCAATTTCATCAACTACAGTCACCATAACAACCAAGGTCTTATACCAAGCAGTGAGAACCCCTGGGGTCAGGGGAAGGGAAAGAAGAACAAAATTCTCTTTAGAAATTTCATCAAAATGTGTGTGTATAATATATTATATATGTATATATATATAATTTTGTCAAAGATTATTTTGAGGTCTTATAGCCTCAAGATTAGCCTTGTAAATGGTGTCCGGTGAATTCAAGAATTCTCAGTATTTTGTCAGTGGTGCTATATAAATCCTACTTGCCATCAATGGGAAAGTAAAGACTGCATTTCTACTAACATTTATTAATCACAAAGGAGATTGTAATGCACAAGGAACAAAAATTCATATAACATTTATTTTAAGCAGATGATTTAGGAAGGGCATATCCAGGTCTGATTTAAACTTGCATAATTAAGGTAGATGAATCCAGTTCATTCCAATTCCACAGTGTGTGTATATATATGTGTGTGTGTGTGTGTGTGTGTGTGTGTGTGTGTGTGTGTGTGTAAACCAGAATCTTTGAATACTCAAGTTTCTTACATAAAATGATAGTATTTCAGGCTGGGGTTGTGGCTTAGTGGTGGAGTGCTTGTCTTGCACATGTGAGGCACTGGGTTTGATCCTCAGCACCACATACAAAATACACAAATAAATAAAATAAAAGTTTAAAAAATAGTATTTCTATATACTATTATATATATAATATATATACTATATATATTATATATAGTATATATTATATATTATATATAGTATTATATATTATATATTATATATTATACTATATATTATATTATATATAGTATTATAGTATTATATATTATATATAGTATATATAGTATATATTATATATATAGTATATATTTATATACTCCCATATACTTTAGTTCATGTCCATATTACTTATGATATTTAATACAATAGAACTGCTGTGTAAATAATTATTAAAGTCTGTACATGTTTGGTACTAAGGCATTTATCCCAAATATTTTACATTCATGTTTGGTTGAATCTGTGAATGTGGAATCTGCTGATATAGAAGGTCTTATAGAGAGTCTACTAGATAGAAAAGGAAGGGTGTTGAAGAGGGGGAGGAAGAGGAGGAAGCGGAGGAGGAGGAGGAAGCAGAGGAGGATGAGAGAGAGCAAGGGGATATTTTTCTGAAAACATGGACATATATAAGAGCCTGATCACTTACAGCATGTTATGTAATTCAGTTGCATGAAATAAAACTTAAAACTTGAATATATTGTTTGCTATACTAGTGCAGATGCCATATATAACTGATAAAATATAACACTAGTAGACTTTGCTTTTTAAGACTAATATATACAACATCTGTGTAGACCAAAAGGGATGCCTGATCCTGTATCATGGTTGTTTGATACCACTCTAATAACTGAATAGTGGAGAAGCATAATGGATATCCGGAAGAAATCACAATTTCTAATGAAACTTTAAGGTTAACCTTCAGTTATGATATTTTTCATCTTTCCTCTCTTTTTATGGAGTAATTTGCATCCTCCAAATAGATGTATCAAAGTACTTCTGTCAATATGTCTACATGTGAACTTATTTGAAAACATGTTTGTTATATAGATGATGAGGTCCTATTAGAATGGGTGAGCTCCTATTGTGGACTAAATGTTTATGTACCCCCAAAATGTTATATTGAAATTCTGACTCCCAGTGTGATGATAAATAGGAGACAAGACCTTCAGGCTGTAATTAGCTTATGAGAATGGAGCCCTCAAAAAGGGTATTAGTGCCTTTTTAAGATGAGACACTAGAGATGGTTTTATTCTCAATCATATGAGGAGGTCATTAAGGAAAACAAGAAGATTGCTTTCCACAGATCCCATATCTTCTGGCAACTTCATTCTGGACATTCCATTCCAATCTCCAGAACTGTGAAAAATAAATGTTTGTTGTTTAAGTCACCATTTATGATATTCTATTATATCATTTTGAATTAAGACAGATTTTATTTCAACATAACTATTGTCATTATGAAGAGACAATATAAAGACACAGTGATAGAATATAATGTGACAATATAGATAGAAGTTAGATATATGCAGTTGCAAGCCAAAGAATGCCAGACATTACTGACAACATCAGAAACTGAAATTACTATACCTGGTTACCAAAGAATTTCCTAAAAATAATATTCAAAACAAAAATTAATGGTTGAAAGATAAAATATATTAGGTAAAATAGTTGAGTGAATTTTATTTTTCTGCTTTGTTGTATGAGAACTAGTAAAAGTTATTTAGACCACATTAACTCTTACTGCTTTTGAATTATAGAAACATATAAAATCATAATCTACTATGGCCTTTTATATTTTTTCTGAGTTACTTTTGTGTTTATTATTAATTGACTATCCACTATATGTTAGTTACAGAGGAGAACATACAGAAAATCTTATTCAAAGATGTTTAAGATAATGATAAAGGCTAAGGTATTCTGTTGATAGGTGATAATTACTTTCTTCACTAAAGACAAAGGGAACTATATATGCAAAAAAAATCCATGAGAGAGAAATGTGCTATTTTTATCAAATATTGTGGAAATATATTGTGAGACTATCATGAGATAATGTATATTTTTAAATAGCATAATGAGACCTTTTCTTTACAGAAATAAGTCTCCAAGTCAAGAAATTATATAGATGTAGATATAGATATGTGTATAGGTACCTCTCAAGCATCCATTTTTTTCCCCTGAATACATTTATAATATCTTACTTGGCAGTTTTCAAGCAAAAAGAAGTGATATTTGTTTCTATCATTAAATGACATGTATTTGTAAAATCTTAACACATTACAAAAATATTCTCATACCTTTTGTTTTTTTCTTACCAAAATCCCATGAGTTGAAATTCATGATTACTACTATATATACATTGGTTAAATAATGATAAATATCTCCAAAACACATTTGGACCCACAACACAATTTGTCCACTCGTCAACCCAAATATTCAAATTGCCTTGGCAATATAAAATAGTAAATCATATAAAAGCAATGGTTATTAAAGACAATCTTCAATGGGTTCTTCAAATCTTTCCATATGAAAGTTCTTATATGAACTTTTTTTTCAAGGATATTTGAAGTACAAAAGCAGTGGAAGATAGAAAAGCTACCTCTCTCCAGTCACAGGGACAACTTGTGTCCTGAAGAGCAAAATAAAGATGATACTACTCTTCCCTAAAATATGTGTTAGGTTAGTTAGCAGTTTCTTTCAAAGATAGGTTCATTTAAACTCAGTTTTGTTACCGGCTGTGTTTATAGCATCCCTCTGGGG
This sequence comes from Geosciurus inauris, assembly GCA_004024805.1. Taxonomy (NCBI): domain Eukaryota; kingdom Metazoa; phylum Chordata; class Mammalia; order Rodentia; family Sciuridae; genus Geosciurus; species Geosciurus inauris. The sequence goes on from PVHX01015298.1 coordinate 13,095, forward strand.
CTCTCCACATCATTCTCAAGGAACCTGGGACCAAAGGGAATTAGTGTGAACATGAAGCTTATGTTTCCTGCCTCACTGTGAATAATAAAGTCCATTGTCTCTGATACAGGAGGCTCATGTGTTTCAGAAGCAACCATGGCACTCTGGCAGTCTAACTTGTCAGTTTGAATACACAATAAAATAACAGGTTCTTCACAGGTTCTGAAATGCTCTACAGAAAGGTAGAAGAAATTCACCTCAGATTTCCTGTAACTTCTAATTAAACCAGGGAAAAATAATGTCATCAAATTAAAATTGAGAGTTATTCTGAATATTGCAAACTTTTGACCTAATCATTTAATTTCTAGGAGTTTATCTTGAGGGAAGTGCAAAATGTATTCATAGACATAGGTACAAAGATGTTTTTATACTTTCCCCAGATGGTTCTCATCAAGGCAGTGAGTAAGAAAATTCCTGGATGGCAAATTGTGAGTCATTCAAGATCTACCTGATACAGATGACTTCTCAAGATATTTTAATGTACCCACATGAAGCTCTTTCTCATACTACTCTTCTCAAGATTTAATCTTAGCTCAGATCCAATATTTAATTACCCATTATAACATCCCTGCAGTTACAAGTTTGCCTTATAATAATTTGCTTTAGTTTAGATATGGTTAGACAATGTACTTTTGCCAGTTTCAGGACACCTTTTTAAGTTCTACATTTCATAACACTAGAGAAAACCCTTAATAATTTCTGTAATTACAAACACTTAGTTTCCAAGCCAACATTAAGTAATTATAATACTTATTGGCCTTTCAAAACCAAACTTTTATATTTGCAGTGAAATGAAAAACAACATTTTTCAACCTTTGAACCCAGCATTCTTCTAATTGGAATTTCCTCTTTCTAAATAGTCACATCTAGAAATAAATAATTTCTGTGACTTAAGTTAAACATGTTCCTTAAATTTTGGAATAGTTCACTCTTAATACATGTCAAGCATTCTGCACAGCAAAGGAAACAACCAACAGACTACAGGGACAATTTACAGAGTGGAGAAAATATTATAGAACTATATATCTGACAAGAAATTGACATCCAGAATATACAAGAAACTCCAAAAATTTAATAGCAAATTAATTTTTTTTTAAAACACAATATAATACTATTTTCTTAATTATTGAATGTGTGTATATCTCATTTACATGTTTAGGTCTTTTAAAATTTATAACTCAAATAACCTGATTTAAAAAATGGGCAGTATATCTAAATATTCATTTCTCAAAAGAAGACATACAAATGGCCAAGAGGTACATGAAAAGAAAAATGTTAAAAATGACCAACAGCACTAGCCATCAGGGAAATGCGAATCAAAAGCATAATAAGATATTAACTCATCCCCTAAAGAAGGGTTATTAAAAAAATAACAATTGCTAGTAGATATGTAGGGAAAAGTGAAACTTTGCACACTATTAGTGGGAAAGTTGTTAATATAATCATTATAGAAAACAGTGTGGAGTTTCCTCAAAGTATTAAAAAAATAGAACTATTACCTGGTTCACTAATCCTTCTACTGAATATATATTCAAAGAATTTGAAATCAGTACTTTGGAGACACAATTTCATTTCCATGTTCTATTCACAACAGCCAAGAAAAGGAAACAACCTAAGTGTCTATCAACTAATTAATGTGTAAAGAAAATGGGTACACATATAAAATGTAATACTATTTGGCCTAGAGAGGGACAAAATCCTGTCATTTGCAGCAAGGAGGGAATGAGTGATCATTATGTTAAGTAAATTAAGCCAAGAACAGAAGGACATGTACTACATCATCTCATTCATTAAAAGGAATCAAAGTATCTCATAGAAGTTGGAAGTAGAATGGTGGTTACTAGAGATGGGAAAGTATTGGTGGGGGTAGTGGGCAGTCCAGTGGGGAAAGGTTGATCTATAAGTACCAAGTTAGAATGAGGTAGAAACAAGAAATTCTGGTGTATTATGGCACAAGAGGCTGACTATAGAAAATGATAATGTACTGTGCATTTCAGAAAGCTAGAAGAATTTTGAATGTTTTCAACATTAAGCAATGTTTGAGACAACATATATTTAACATGATTTAAACATTATGCAATATATGTAGATATCAAAACTTTACATGGTACCCTATTAATCTGTACAAATTTTATATTTTATTACCAGTTGAAATATACATTTAAAAGAAAAATCCTCTAAAATATCTTTAAATATTTGTTTTTTAAAAAAACAGTGAGTCTGTTAAAATATACTTTTTATATAGCATCTCATATTAAAACTTTTCAGCAGTCCTACTATAATTACATATATAATACCATTATATTGCTATTTTTTTTAACATACACATATAATACTATTTTCTCAATTGTTGAATGTGTGTGTATCTCATTCACACGATTAGGCTTTTTAAAATTTAGAACTCAAATTTCCTTAGTAATTTTCTGTTGTGAGTCAGATCTTTTGTTAGAGTATATGCTACCCCAAAGTTCTAGTTTATAAAGTACAATATACTATGTAAATGCCTTTATGTAAGACTATCATAAATGAGAATCACATGGGTGAAAATGGCTTAGTGGTTTTGGTTTAATTTAAACAGTACAATTTTTATATTAGTTTTAACAAAGTAGAGACTCTATGTATTATAATTATGCAGTCAACCACAAAATAATATTAATTAGTTGTCATTTGGCTGCATATAAATATCTCTTAAATATTTTAAATTTTATCACCAATTAGGTAACCTGTAAATTCTGGAATTTTTGATGAGTCTAGATCCTGGGTCTAAAGATCTAATAGAAAAACAAGTCACTTTTCCTGGACATCCTCTGATTCTTCCATTTTTCCAATGCATTGGCTTTTATGTCTTGGGCTTTCAAATGGATTTCCAGTCTCAATTTGACTTGCTTCATTTCCTTATTCCAAAAATCATATTTTATCCCTGGTTCTTCACTAATAGTCTCTACCACTTTCCACTCCCTGCCCTCTTCTCATGAACAATAGATTTACTGCATGTTATAAGTTTTGTTATAAACATGCATGACTTTTTCATTACTTATTTTAAATAATTGGAAAGTATCACAAAAATAAGGTTCACTATCTCCAAAAAGAAAATTATTTTTACACTATACTATAAACAGGTTTTTCATGACCCATGCGTTATCACTCATAAATATAACCGAATGATATAATTTTCATGTATTTCTCCTATAATTATTAATATATGTTCTGTGATATAGAACTTATCTTTAAATGTTCTAAAGAATAATATAATTAAAGTCATCACTCTTCTAATTTTCTTTCCTTGCCCCTCTCTTTTTTTGCTTATAATATTCAGCATTTGAATTTTGACAATGATCCCAAGAATATTTGTACAAACACCTGTTAGTGGATATTTTTATCCCAATGCTGAGAATTTTAATGAGGCAAATAATGATAATGAAAAAATTTTAAACCCTTCGTTTGAATTTTTGAAACCTACCATACATGGTTAACTTGACCAGGATCAGCACTTATGCTATCAATCTATCTCTGCCATTGAACTAGTAATTACTGAAAGTCTGTCTGTAGAAATTTTGAATTCTTATAACTTTTTGAAAATAGTAATACAAAAATTCTATCAAAATATATGTATAAAGTTGTGTTTGGCTCTCACATTGACATAGAAAAAGGAGGAAAACATATGTTTATGTTTACATATTTTAATGAAAGGAACACTTGACTAGAGATATTATGTTACCTATCAACCATAAACCAGTAAGTGTTTACAAGAGTAATTTTTATTGTAGTAAGACTCTGGAGTGTTTGAACTTGAACAGTGAAATTGAATCACTCGTGAAGCAATGCCAGATGTTATTCATATCAGATGCTGATTAATGTGTACACTTCATTTAGCAGAACTTAATATTGAGTTATTAAAATGGCAGACTGTCAGTTTCAGAAATGATTGATGAATGGATTTGGACGTATTTATGAGATAGGTTTGAAGAAGTGTCTAAAATATTTCTTGCATGGATTTGTACAGTGGGAAAGCTACCGCTTTGTTTTTAATATGTACCAAAATTGTGGTGGGTACCTACTCTAACCAAGTTTCAGAGATAGGTACCAATTCACAGCCAAATGAATTGTAGTCTATGCTGATGAGAGTCTAGATAAAATTCATAATTATATAAGAATAAATAAAATAATTCCTATAGGGAAAATATACTGTTGCAACTAGCAATATAATATTTCTTGAATCAATTGCTATTTAAATTCAGTCTTCTAAGATTTGGCATTTTAGGACTCAGTCATTTGTAAGAAGGGTATTCTATATAAATTATGATACTGAACTATGGCCTGTAATAGGATCCAAGCACTTTTCTTATTGTTTCTGGTTTGTGACATAGGTAAAGTTTGAACTTGAAGAATAAGATGATTGGATGAGACAGTAGAAGTCACATCAGAGAGAGATCTGAATGACAAGTTCAGATTTAACTTTGGTAACAATGGGGAACACAAAAGAGTTTTCAGATTAGAAGAATATATAAGAATCTAAAATTTCCTGAAGTTCCACTGGAAAATACAGATATAACAAAACCAAATACAGTCTTATCAGAGTTTCTGAGGGTGGTGGTGTGTTTTGTGACAGTCATTAAATTTGGGTTCCAATTTATTTTCAAGCTACTGATCTCGGTCTCCTTAAAAGTAGGATGGTTTAAAATATAAAATGCTATACTTAACAAATTTTCAACAGAATTGTTATGGCTTGACTAATATTTTTGGTCAAATTACAATTGAGTTGACCTAGAATTGTAGAACTCTTCTGTGAGGTTTTTTTTTTTTTTTTTTTTAACAATAAAATCTTAATAAAAGTTTGATACTAAGGTAATGCCTCTAGATAGAATAGAACTTATTGTCATTTGCATTCAAATGGAAATTAATATCATGCATATACAACTCTCAAAGGACTGATTTTTAAAATTTTAGAAAAAATTGACCAAAAAATAGGCCTAAGTTCAGTTTGCATTTCAAAATGTAAACTTTAAATGCTTTAAGTATATCTACTGAGAAGTCAAAGTTGACATAAAAAGATAAAACATTTCCTTGTTTTCCCAGTCTGAGTTCTGAAGTTAAACTCTATAATTCATGCCTTCAAACCAACAAAGAAATGTCCAGTTTGCTTTTAAATATAGCTAAAATGCTCATGGCTTCAACCCTGTAAAGTGCCTACTTTCTGGCGTTGGAAATAAGAGCCAGATGGCCACTCAGCATTCTTCACACCCTATGGCGATGAACAAGTGACAATTTACTGGGTGATCAAACATAATTTAAAGTCTTTTAACCTTAGAAATTCAAGATATAATAGCAACAGATTCCATCATATTTCTAAAAGTACAAACGATTACTTCCTTTGCCTCCTACCTTTTCTCCACTGAAACTAAATAAATTCTTTAACTCACATTGCATAGGTATAAAATCTTGCATGTCTCTGGTATAAAGTGCTTTATTACATATCCTAAATGAGAAGAATGACATCCAGGACATAGACAAGCAGATAAACAAACACTTATGTGGTTCAGTAGAAAATACAAGTTATTGTTACCTACAAAATAATTACAAACTTTAGAGTCCCTATATAGAGTCAGTTGAGTTTTTCACAAGTTATCAAAGTAATTTAATGGGGACAGTATGTCCAACAAATGGTGTAAATATAATTGGATATCCTTTTTTAAAAAATAAGCCTTGACCTATTCCTCACATTATATATTATAATGAAGTAGATCTTATATTCAAATTTATGAGCTAAAATGATATAAGTTCTTGTGAAAAACATTGGAGAAAATCATTATATCTTTAAAGTAAGCGAAGATTACTTATGACATGCACAATTCATAAAAACTAACAAACTAGGAGAAAACCATAAGTCTAGGTGTTAATAGATTTATGTTTTCTTCTGGGGCACTTTTTTCAGAGACCCAACATAGCTCATTTTATTCTATATTATAGTTCTAATAAAACTTTATATTTTGCTCAAGTACAAGATCCCTTATCACAGAAACAATCCATTAGACATCTTGGAATTTTGCCATTTGATATATTGTTCATCACTTTAAAAATAATTAGTAAATGCTACTAATAACCCAATAGACTAAAATTTTCTCAGTTTGTTTTATTGTTGTCACTTTAGAACACTGAGACATAATAAAATAAGTGTATATGTTTAGTAATTTATGCATTCATTTTCCTGAAAGTTGTTTGTACCTTTCTCTCACTATCATCATCATCATCATCATCACAATCATCATCATTATCATCATCATCATCATAAAGGAACCCCAATAGAATCAAGCCAGGGCATTAGCTTCCCTTTATGGAAAACACAAAAGCTCCTTTTCAACCATAGATTTGAGCATTTGTGTTTTTTTAAAGTTATTATAGCACAAATACATAAACCTTTATGATATTCAATTTCCTTAAACAAATAAATATGATAGTGAATATTTGCTCATGAGCAAGTGCACAGAAAATTGATCTGTTCTACCATTTCCTACACCTATAGGTTCCCACAGGTAAGAAAACATGATCTCAGTACCAAGATAATCAGGCTTCATAAATTCTCATGTGTTAAAATCATAAAATCCTGAAAAATATGCTTTTTTGTAGAAGATATTGGTACTAATTCTCACTCCTTTGATCCACTTACTCATAACAGTCATTTATCATTACCCATATTTTCTGTGCCGACCTCAAGAGCAGCAAGAAATGTATATATTCTTGGTAGAAGAAAGGTCATCAAGAGTCTTTCAGTCAGGTCCCTTCTCGGAAATAGATAATCACAGCAGATACTCACACTACTCATCTCAAAACACACTTTAAGTTTAAAATAAACATAGAGTCTCTGCAAATCTCACAGGAGATGTCAACAGAAGAGAAAGATACACTCCAGAGACAGACAAATTCTTCCTTTTGCAAAGTTATTAAATTATTAAAGTTTCATGGTGTGTTATTGCAAGAACAAACTTGTCCCTGTAAACTGAATTAGAAAGATGTCACCTTCAAGCTTTCCCTCATTATTATTTGATGTGTGTTGAACACCAACAAAGAACTTTGATAGCTTCAGAATCTTTCTGAATCATCAATATCAAAGATGAAGAGAAGGAAAAAATAAAGAGGAATATGATGGTCATCATAGCCCTAACTTTATATATGACTGCATATATGTTGTCATTCTATACAACTTACAACTAGAGAATTGATATGTTATCCTCTGTCTATGTACAATGAATCAAATTGCAGTCTGTTATCATGTAAGCCTAAATAGAACAAATAAATAAATTAAATATGAAAAAAAGAAAGAAAAAGAAAACATGCACACGAATACACAACTGAACTCGCAGGTCCTCTAGACTGTCGTGGATCTGTTGTGGTTTCTACTAAGGATTTGATGAAGCTTTGCCCATGTTGCATAATACTTAAGCAGGTACACTGGAGAGATTTGATCTTGAACTAACAAACTTGGATACAGTCTAAATGCCCTTTCAGAGTTAATACCCCACACTTAGAAAACTGTTTCCCATGATACCATTGTTTCTAAATTCTAAGTCTGTATCATATTTCTCCCTATAACTAAAGACATTTGACTACTAAATCAGCATCTTCCCCTGAACATCTTTCTACTGATGTCCACCACCTTCCTGAAGGAAGACATGTAGCTCCTAATTTTATTCTGCTCTTTACTTTGCATATTTTGTCTGCAATACAATACTGACATCCTTGCAGCATTTCTCTTGTTTCAGCTTTATATTTATATCTGTATTTAAGAATGGATGATACATAGATGGATAGTGACACAGGTTTTCCCCCTAATGCAGGTGAAATTTAGTGATTATTACTAGATATGTTGTTCTTTTTTCTTTGCTTCAAACATATTATGTTTACTCTGGTTTCTTTTCCTAGTACCTCCTTGTTATAAACAATTAAATATAATTTCTGTTTATTTTATAGGTTTCAGCCTAGCTGTCATTTCCTCAAAGAAACCTTTCAGAATCACCCAATCTAAAGGTATATAGTCCCTTCCTAAGGATATATTAGATTGTTTGTCAGCATGGCAATATTGCCTAACATTATGAAGGTATGTGTGATTTTAGCTTCCCCACAAACACCTTGTCTCCATAATGCCATCTATGAGAGTAGAGACCTCATCAGTCTGTTCATATATATAAATTATAGAGTTTAGAAATATGTTTACCACACAGCATTTACAAACATATACTAAATGAAAAAATGAAGAAACCTTATAAAAATGGGCTTTTTGGTAATAATACACTATTTGTGGAAAAGAAACATACATTGCTGATATCATTTCCCTTAAAAAAGTCATTTATAACCATTATTAAATAGTTAAGAAGTCCTTATAATGAAAAATCGCTGTGGGACTTCAAAACACACCATTCACAAATCCTGCATTTTATTAGGATACTGTAGTAAATTGAGAGGATGAAATGAATTAGTAAGTGACTATAACATAATATAATAAAAAATAAATATGGATAAAGTCCATGAGTTTTGAGACGTGAGTGAATACACCTATGGTTGGTGGAAGCAAAAAGGTCCCATATAAGGAAGCTTCAAACACGTACTTCAGGATAATGGAAAGATTATAAAGATGATCTAGACGAAGAAAACAAGACACCTGAGAGTCAGTCAGGCATAGCAGCTCTGAACAAGGCTTGGATATAGGAAAACATGAATGCCACCAAAGGTCAGGATAAAAGGTTGATTTTAGTTTAAAGGACGGTGTTTTTCAATTTGGAATGCCTGTATGCTTTGATTGACTGGATCTAACAGGAGAAAAACTTAAAAAGCAATTATATAATGATAGTCATAAAAATAATGTCTACAGGTCAAATCTAGCCTATTCTTTTTGGTAAATAATTTTTACTGGGATATAATATATGTCTGTTTAATTTAGATGTTGCCTGTGACTGATTTTGGACCACAGTGGCAGATTTGAGCATCTGTATCAGAGACCATATAGATCATTAAGTAAAAATTGCTACTTCCTACCACTTCACAGAAAATGCCTGCTAGTCTCTGCTATGAGAAATGGAAAGCCATTTATTATTTTTCAGAGAGAGTAAAGCAAAATCATACTAGTGTTTTGGAGAATTTTATATTGTAGAAAAATGTAAGGCAATATAAAAGAGATACATTTTGGAAGCAAGGCAACAATTTAGAGAAAAATGAAAGGAATGAGCAGATAAGAGAAATATTGCAATAATAGTATTACATACCAAATAAATAATGGCATGGAGAAAATCAAAGTTGATTGAGACCTAGATCCTTGGTTATAAGCTAACTGATGGTAGCCAAAGTAGAGAACTCAGAATTAAAGATTTATATGGAGAAAGAAACAAAAATGTGGGCATGTTTGACTAAAGCTTTCAGCAGACTACACTTGTGGGCATATCCAATGGACTTTTACCTGAACTGAATAACAGAATTCAGAAAAAGAAATAGATAATCAAAAATAGTTAGCTTTAATATATTTGTTATAGCTCTGGGAGTTGCTAAGAAAGGATTTGTACAGAAAAAGGAAGAAGAAAATGTTGACATGGGCACCTATACTTACCACTGACACTTTAGTCAACCCTCTGAAGGGTGGACCTATTCATTGCTCAATTTGTTTCTAAAAGCTGGTATAGCTTACACGTTAGTGGACATAAAACACTGAACAGAGAATCAATCTAAGACATTTTTTCTATCAAGAGATAATATTGTGGTACTAAATAATGCAAGGTTCAATTATTTAAAAATCTTAGATCCAAATGACTAGGTAATTTTTTAATATAGGGAAAAGAATATGCATTTCTCATGCACTGGAATGGTATGAAAATAAAGCATGGAACATTGAAAGAAGAGAAAAATCTCTCTCCAGATTTAGCAAATATCCAACAGATATTTTATAGGGCATATGGAAGAGAGATGATCTTTATGGAAATTCGCAATAAACAAAAGAGGAGAAAAGACTTCCTCAAATAGAATAATGTCCTCGAGAAAAGGGAACAATCTATTTCATTGTGGACTAAACTGTGCAAGAACAATCTGGAATACAAATCAGTGGAATGTGGAAAAAATAGAAATTGAATCAGTTAAACAACACCTAACAGTGATAGGAAGAACTTGAAAATTCCTCTTTAACTAGTTTGGTTATATTATCAGTTTACCAAAGAAAGGGGATCAGGATTTTATAATAAAAGTAATGTAATATTTATAGTTTGTGAAATATATTTAGAATGAATTCTAGAATTACATTTGTGTCATTCTCACTCCTGGTATAGATTTAGCTGTCATCACTTAAGCTTTTAGTTACTTTATACAGTTCAAAATTAAAGAAACCTTTTTTCAGCAAAATATATCTGGCTGGAATAGATAAACCCAAACTGACAATTTTGGTGTAGACATCCTATTCAGGATGGAAACTAGAAAAGTGGTATCAAGAGCAGTTTGAGGAGACCAATGAGGATCTTCTCCCTCTGTGTATCCTGTATGTTGAGTTGGCACAGTCCTTTCTTATCACCCACCTACTCAATGGCACAAAGATTCTTCTATAAAGAGAGCTTAAGGCTTTGAATGTTAGGAATAACAAAAACTATCATTGTGACAAACAATAGGAATCTATAACCATAAGAAAATGTGTTTGCTGAGTTTGTTACCTTTTATAGAAATGTTTCAATCAATTGTGCACCAATATTTCAGGCTTGTATGGAATTACTGTTTTTGTATTTCATATATAGAAAGGGAAGAACTCCCCCAAAGGCTTTGCACAGATAATAACCTAAACTTTTGTTTCTTTGTCCTTTGAGGTGTGTTCGAGAGGATACTTGATTTACTTGTATTTTACTGCATACTACATCCATCTGTGGTATTTTTCTAATATGTATTTCAGTAAATTTCCTCTAGTGAATATGAAGCAATAACCTATGGAGATACATGTATTTCCAAGGGTCATCTAGTCATGCTGATTCTCTGGGAACGAAATGAAGATAGTATTCACTGTAATTATTAGTGTAAAATTTGTGAGCCCAAACACTTGGGTTTGAGATAATCAGATGAATATTTTAATTTTAACATGAAATAGAGTCCTTCTACCTCATAACTGACCACAAATAACTCAAAGTGCAACGATGTGGCCAATGGACTGATGTAGCTCAGGATAAGCTTAATCTTCCCAGTAGCCCATTTTGAATTATTAATGGTATTGATGAGAAGGTATACATGCATACATCCACACTAATTTTTATACTACTTTTGAAAGTTCTAGATTTTGGAAAAGTGGGGGTGGAGAATCGAGCAGAGAATAAATGGGATGAGTGAAATATACATGCTTCCAGTTGTATTTTCAAAGCAAGCAAAATCATCAGTCCTTTCCTTCCATTTCATTACTCAGCCCAAATGCCATCATGCTAAGTTGAGTGGGAATCGCATACAGGAATGGAATTACCATGGCAACCAACTTAAAAATGTTTCCCCTGCTGAGAATTTAGCTCACTGGGTAATACTTTGTTTTTAACTTTCTGGAAAATTAGATGGAAGATAATGTTGGAAACATACATAAGCCATCTCTAGGTTCAAGCTATACTTGTTTAGTTTGCCTAGGATGGATATTAAAAGTTGTGTCTCCCTTACAAAGCAAAATATAAAAATTTGAGGGATCTAAACATCTAATCTGGTGTAATCTCTAAGTCACCAATGTCTAGACAATGTGCCTCATGCTGTTTTTACATCTATTGAAGACCTCAAATTTTAAGGATCAGGGCACAAGTCAGTGAGCATAACTCTGACTTACCTTATAGCTACAATAAAACATTTAGAAACATTAAAAATAAACCTTTAAAAAGTACATTGATGAGGAGTTTCACTGTAACTAGACATTAATTTTGCTGTAACAACTAAAATTAAAAGCAAAACAAACACAATACACAAATGCCTAAGATGACATCTGTACTCATTTCAGTTTTGAAATCTAATCTGCAATAGATATTTGAACTAAGGCAACTGTATAAGGATGTTATCAACCGCTTATTTCATGTTCACAGTTAATGGCAAGAGGAAGAAAAAAACATGAAAAAAGAAAAGGAAGCAAGAAAGGATGGAAAGAAGAAATGTGGCTATCTGAATAGCAAAGATATGCTTACTTTAAGAGTTTCCAGATGTTTTAGAGGAAACTAAGAAAAGTTTACTACTAGTTCACATGTCAATGCATATGACTTCTGTTAAGTTTGAATTTAATGAAAAGGTATAAGATTGAGCAACTTGAAATGAGTTATTATGAAAAAAATTAAGTAGTTTCTGACCTTCCATTCCTTTATTTCTCATTAAAGAAAATATCTTGATTTAATTTATAAAACAGAAATTATTGCTAGTCCATTACTCCTTAAGGACATATTCTTATTAAACATAAACTTATATCTCTTTACTTCAGAGTTTACATCATCCTCCATCATTTCCTGAGCATATAAACAAATGAAATACAAGAAAACATATTTTGGAACAATTAATGGGTATACTAAAAATTAGTGTATATTGATATGGACTAATCCAAATGTTTTATAGATTTAATGTTTTGCTCTGCACAGAACAGTGGTAAAAAAAAGGTGAGATATCTGCTTAAAGACAAAGAAAGAAAATAGAAAAAAAAAGCTATAGGAAAATCATGGAAACTTTACTAAATTTACATTCAGAGAATAAAATAAGAATTATTTCAAATGTTACATTGATTAACCATTTTCATGTATTCAGTAATCTTTAACTTGGGGTGCAAAGTTTTGACACATTAAGTGGAAAAGAAGTGCTGAGGAACTTGAGTAATTACTTGAAATCTTTAAATTCTTCATGCCCACATATCCCCCTGGTACATACACAAATCCACACTTAACTTATAATCACCATAGTTCAGGACAGCAACTAGACTTATATGTGATACAAATAGTTCTCTACCCAGAGTGACTATAATAAATATTTTATAAATTTACATTTGAAGAAATTGTCATTATTTATGAAGTCAAGACTTCAGGTAAAAGTGAATATCAGTATTATAAAAAATAAAATGAATTGCTTTTAAAATAAAAATGAGCTAGGAAGCCTACTATCAGTGTCACTATATTAGTCTATGTTAATGGTTTCTGTATCATAGTTATGTCAGTTGGCATGGATGTAACATTGTTTTGAAAATTTGATATGTATGTATATACACATGGATATATACATATATTCATACATTTATATTGATTTATTGTGTTCATTTGGCTACTATTAAGGATATTTTTATGATTATTCAAAAATACTCTTCCATTGTCTCAATTTATAGTTTATTTTAGATTACATTTAATTTTCAAGTCTTCAAAATTTAATATTTTCTCTGTAATCATATAGCCTACATTTAATGAATTGACTATGTTTATAATTATGAATATTGTATTTTAAAAATATTGATCCTAACTTATTTTCACACATTTTTAAAGTATCAGTATATACTATTTTTATTCAATCATTTATTCATTGAAAAATCTCTCCCAAGTTTATACTAGATTAAGTCTCCATGTTTCTCTTGTGAGAGATCAAAGTCTTGGTAATCCTTACCTTCAAGGAATTTATTTAAATTACAAATGTGGTGGGGATGGAGCAATCTAGCTGAATTAGAATGAATAAAAAATTCTCTGATGAAGTATAGTTTTATGATATGATCTAATTAATAATACTGGATAGGGAACAGGATATGTTTAAAATTTGTACACATCCAAGCATTAGAACAGCTGAAGGCTCTAGAAGTTTGCCTGTCAAATATATCAAATTAAGTTGACCTTGAATAAAAGTAGTATAAAACTTTAAATTAAAGCCATTTTATATCTAATTTCACATTATTAAAATTCTATGACATATATATATAGTTTTACATTTATTTATCTATATAAACATGCAATCTTCTCTGTATTCCTTATAGTATAAGTGTTTTTAACTCAAAATGTTTTAAGAATTTAGATTTATATTTCTTAAAGGTATAAACAGAATTATGAGAACATAGAAAGTACCTCCATATTTCCTTTGATGAGATAACAAAAATGCTACTTTATGTTATACATATAAAGCACACTAAATAAAAGAGGCTTATACTGTAATTTTTATGTTACTGAATTTGTTGATGTCTCTTCATTGCTAAAACCAATTTATTCATTTCTAAACTTCTATTTAATTTTGTGACAAAGTTTGTCTCACATTTATGTTAACTGGCCTCAAGATCAATTGTGATTTTAGCCCCCCCCCTGAAATAAAATGGAAGATTAATAAAGCATAACCTGTGAATCAATTGTTTGTTTCCTTTCTGAAAATCTTAGAACAAAGACAAGGATACAATATTTTCATGAGGACACATTCTCCTCTGTTAAGAAGTTATGGAGTTTTTAAAATGTTTTCACTAAATCTAGCTATCTGATAAATGAAATTTTTGAGTCAGTGGAAGAGAACTGGTTTCAGGATTAGAACTCATTTATGTGCATAATTTGGTTTTGCTATTACCAGCCATGCACTTCGGATATAATTCTCGCAAACTCAAATGCTTGGCTTTGCCCAGGTGATGCTGTTGGCCAGTTAACAAAAATGGACTCTGATTTTTCTTGAACAGAAGAGACACCAAACAATCTAAATGTTTAGGAGACACAAAAAAATGAGACTGGAAGACCTGTGCCACACGAACAACATCAGAAGTTAAGGACAAACTAGTTGATCCCTCAGAACTGCCAGGGCTGTGACCACTGATCAAATCTCCCCATGTTCTTGCATCAGTTGCACTGAGATTTTTGAAGCCAATGGTTTGAAAGATACAGAATCCCTCATACTTCTTTCTATCAAGATTACATACAATTAGTTGTCCAAAAGGGTTATCAGATTTAGGGTGAGAAGAAGGATGAAGATTGGGGTTTGTTTCCTCATCAATAAAAATCATATTTTTAACAGTAAAGAACATTAGAGATAATACTAAAAGCAAATACACTCAGTACAGATAGTGGCATATAATTTCCAGAAGTCTGTTTCAGTTGATGAAAAAAAATGAGATATTTTAAAAATTTTATAGCAAAGAAACAGTCACTTTATTAAAGAAACATATGGAAGACAAATCTCAGTGAATAACAAGGGCCAGAATTTGGTCTTCTCCTGAGTGTGTAGGCTTACCTTTAAATCAAAGGGAAAAGCAAACATAGGGAGATTTGATTATCATAGAATAATATGCTGGATCTGAAGACCTTGTGTCAAGCTATTATTCATGAGGCTTTTTTTTTTCAAAGCAAAAGAATATCTCTCTTCATCAAATGGAAAGAGAATGTCAAAAGCACACAAGGTCACCATTAGAAAAGGAGATTCTACTGTCATACACAAAGTCTTCTTTTTGACAATGGGAAAATATATAATCCAGTGACAGGGTAAGCAAATGCATGTTTGTCTCAGAGTTTATATTTATATGGTATTGCTTGATTCCTAAGCCATTCCTTGAGCTCGTTTGAGATCTCAAGTAGGAATAAATGTCACCCAGTACTGAAATATTTTAAATGCAATTTAAGTTTTATTTATAAATATGACAGGAGGAAACTTGTGTACATTCTCTAAAGAATTCTCAGAAATGTAATTATTTCAACCCTAATACATTCTCATTTATTTAAATTGCCATGGTGTAGGGGGCATTATTCAGGAAGATGGTCAGAATGTTCTTTATAGATTATCTAATTGTAGATCTTCTGATTAAATCTCAAAAATTGCATTGGGCATCTTTATTTCATTGTAATGAAAAATAGAAGTTGGAAAACAGGCTCTTTTCAAAGATAACTATTTTATGTGCTTATTTGGCCGTTCACTGTTTCTTTGTATCCTCAGATCTCATGCTAGTAGTTGGTAACTCATTTTCCAGAATACAACATAATGAAAAGCCACTAAAACTGCTGAATAATGCCTTGATATGGGGTATATTCGAATCATGTGTATTGATAACTGGGAAGCTAATATTTAGTTTAGGATTTTTGTTAATAATCTTTCTCCTTTGTGTTTTGCTTGTTACTTCAATTGATAAAAAAACAAATGAAAGAAATAGGGCAAAAAAGTAGAAGTTGTAAATATATAAAGCTAACAAATAATTTAATTGGGTATTAGTGTCCAGGGACACATTTTATCTCACAATGCCCTTAATAAGTTAAATTTAAAAAAGCAGAATTCTTGGATCTTTTAAGAGCAAAAGAAAATAGAATAATAGAATTGAATAAAAATTTATGGATTGTCATTTTGAGTTGTATATATTTAGATATTCCAATGTTGATTAAAGTATGAATAAATAAGTCTTGAAGTATCTTTTATTTAAATTTCAAGTTGTCCAAGTGTTTTCCTTTGCTTTAAACCATGAGTTAATAGCTTTATTAAAAAAGCTGAATTTGGTTACTGTTAGATTCAGGTAACACATGAAATGCATTCATATATGTAATATATAAGCCTAGTCTCATTTACTAATGACTAAAAATGACATGTAATCAATGAACAATGAATTAGCTAAACAGATAATTCATTTTTTGCTTTGATATATAGAAGAAAAGCAGATTCTTGAAGCTCCTATTGTTTCTCCTAAATTTTAAATCCAACTTGGAATTTTATCTTATCAATGACACAGAAGCTCAGATTTTTTGGAGCTCAAATTAAAATACAAAATTACTGGGTAGAGAGAAGTGTAAGAAAAAATACTGTGATTATTACAGGGAGCTTATTTTAATAAACATTCTTAAAACAATATAAGCCTTGGGAGTGATGTATAAAGCAATCAATGTTTAATATTAATTACCTGATTTGTAACCAATACACTGCAATATATTTTGAAAGTAAAAGAAAAAGTAGTGTTTATTTTTTTTTAATCATGCTTCTTCTTAGGGGAGGTACAGTAACCCACCTCTATTTGGCTTTCTTTCCCTAACACTCGGTTTGGTTTTATATGCAATTTACTATAATTATACAGTTAAAGTATATATTTGCAAGTCTAAATTAAAGAACTGTGTGACCTGTAAAAAATCAAATGCCAACTGACTACCACAGCAATAAAGAATAGGAAAATAGAAAAGAAAGAATAGACAAGTAGCTTTATCATCCTTTTATTGATGTCTTTATTTTAAGACTATTTCCTAATCTCTTTTTGAGGAATTGCTCCCATAATAGGAAACCTTGCTAGAAGGTCACATCTGAAGTAAATATTTTCAAATTTAACATTTATTAGTAAGGTTCTAAAAATATATTATCGTTTATGTGTTATTGCATCATAACATATTAATGATAGACACACTTAGCAAATGTATGTCATTTTTGTTAAAGAAGCTCTCATTTTTTCCTTCTGTATACACTACTTGGGTATAATACTGTCTTTTCTCCAATATATGTATATGAAGAGTCTAAATGTATTTAGGTGAGATTTAGTAGGAATTAGCAAATCTACAATGGTGACATATTTTGTCTTTTAGTTCATGTTGGCTTTTAAATGATATCAACAAAACTCAATTTAAGTCAACTTACATCAGGGAAAAATCATTGGTCTAATCATAATCAGTATATCAGATAAATCAACCATTCATTCAGCATGTATTAAGTACTATGTAAAAATATATGCCTATAGATAATTGCCTTTTTATAGAGCTGAATAAACATTCTATATTTTAATGATAAGAAATGTTAAGGAAACAGCTATGTAAAATGCATTAAAATGAGTCTTATTTAAAAATCATTTCATAATTTAACTACAGCAGTTTCAAGGTTAGTATTTAGAGATTAGGAATTATCAAAGAAATAAATAGAAGAAAATTCTCAAATTTTTTTTAGAAAAAAATAAAACATATTGAATACCCAGATACCATCTGTAGTTAGTGTTACCATCTATGGAAGTTATTTCTAGATAACATTTATGAAAAGTACCCTTCACATTCCATAGGATTATATTATCAGGTAAAACATAGAAAAATCTTAGATTTGCTAAATTATCTTCTTTGTTCAATGTGTATCTATCAGTATACTGATACGTGGACCTTTGGCTTCAGATGTACTGAAACAAATGAGCAGTTAAATAATCCTTCTGATATATAGTGCTGAGTGGTGACATGCACAGTGTGATATGCATCAAACATGAGATGCCACAGCCCGTGTTCCAGACGGCACCACTGCTTGATAAAGTCCAGTGGGCTCATACGGATATTAGGCTAAAGCATTTACTCCTTATTTTGTTTTTGCTTGGAATGATTGTTGGCAGGATAATAGAGATAATTATACTAATGAATGTTTTCTTGCTAACCCTGAAGAAAAAACACTCTTGTCCAATTCTATACAGAAGTTACCTCAGTCTGGAGTTAATGATTATATCACTCAGGAGCACAAACAGTCTCAGTCTCCTATTATGCTTTCCAGCCTTTTCCTAGGAAAGATAGAAAATCCCAAAAGCACATCTAGAAAACCCCCTTTCAGAAGCCCCCATAATGTATATGACTTCATGAAAACATCTGCTCCTCCTAGGGAAAATATATTCCCAAGCCCATTCAACAGGAAATGTAGGCAACCAATATGGCAATTGCAGCAGCGGGAATTGTGGACAACAAATCCTCCTACTGTACTCAAGCTGAAAGCTATAGCTTTGGTACAGCCAAACCTGAAAAAATGTCCTGGCCCAGGTGGGTTCCTCCTACCAGACATTCAGGATCATATATAATCTTTGAGATGGGAAAGGGAGTTACATGGCAGATACCCAGATGAATAGTTACTACCCCAGAACCACCTCCTGTAGTCGCACAGCCTCCTTTACCTTGGACAGGAGCCTATATATGTGGGGAAAGATGGGTTTCACGTACAAAACTTTTTCACTCTGGGAAAGAATCAGGAGACCTAGATGTTTACCTAGGGAAGTAGAGTTAAAACTATGCAAGCAATGGTTTGAGCAGAACTTAAGTAATGGTAATTTGGGAAGATTTTATACTAGAAATAATATATGTAGATGATAGTATAGAAGATGT
This sequence comes from Geosciurus inauris, assembly GCA_004024805.1. NCBI lineage: Eukaryota > Metazoa > Chordata > Mammalia > Rodentia > Sciuridae > Geosciurus > Geosciurus inauris. The sequence goes on from PVHX01015298.1 coordinate 32,168, forward strand.
GATTTTAGTCACATAGACTAGCTATATAGAAACTTCCTTATTCATTTATAGAAGAAGTAGAAACTCAAGAGTCTAGTGAAAACCACAAACTACAGTCTCACACCTGGTAGATTATTATTAATTTTGCCTAGTTATTACATATTAGCACATATTAGCCTCAATGGTTATTCTTAGAAAATTAAGGTAATGGGTTTAAGGGGATAGATGAGACTTTAACAATTTTAAGGTAGACATTAAGATAGGTTAAGAAAAAATATAAATGTAGAAAACCTCTAGATGAAAGGTAATAGATTAACATTTTGATAGGTCTATTTTTTAGCTTATTAAGTGTGTTTTTCTATTTTACGCTGGCCAAAATCTGTCATATGTAATTGTTAAATATAACATATGTTTTATGTATTTCCTTATTGTGGGATCTTATGAAATAACATCTTGCTACATTTGTATAATTAATAATGTATTCATTTATGATGATCTAATGATTTTAATGAAAATAGTCTACGAGAAAAACAAAGTTTGTTGAATATTTTATGGATATAAATAAAGCCCTGCCACTGAGCAAATTCAGACTCAGGTTGCACCACATCTGGTCTCTGTGTTTCATTCCCTGTCCCCTCACTGACACCACTCATCCCACCTCAGGACCTGACACCCTGCGGAGGCTGGACTCCCGCAATGAGAAATGCTTCAGTAGCAGGAAAGGAAAACACACACACACAAGAAATTTAATCAAGGTGGTAACTAAGTACAAGCAGGGAAAAGATTCCCCCAAGTGCTAAATAGTGTTTGCCAGTTCTCCACTGAGGAATCTTCTCAGAGAGACACTGCGTGAGAGCACAGACATTCACCAAAACTAACTCTAAGAGTTTCCCATCCCAGATCCCTGTGCCTACTCATGCCATTCCACGTTAATAATACAAGTAATAGTAAACATTTTATTTATGTCATGCAAGTATTTTTTAGCATTATTTAAGTAACACATTACTGTATTATATGTACAATAATTATTTTATAGATGAGGAAAGTAAAATGTAGAAAAGATTAGTAATTTATCCCAAATCTCATAGCATTTAAGCTGAGGAGATATAATTTGAAGCCAGATATTATGGCCTCAGGGTTTTGGTCCAACACTGCCTTGTGACACTTTCTGCTTTAACAAAGACAAAATATCTGTTATGGAGTCCATTGGAGTTTGGAATGGTGATATGTAATTAGTGTTTCTTTCCTTTCTTTTCTATTGTTTCAAGTAGTCTATATCATTTGTGAAAACCTTGTAACCTTATATTGATATTTTAAAGAAATAACAACAGAACATTTTAGAGAAAGCATACGAGAATTATTAGAGGAGTATGTGGTGAGGTGTTGGTAAGGAGGGCAGTGCAAATAGCAGAGGAGACCTAGAATGGGTACTCTGCATAAAGGGCGGGGCAGGTAACAGACAAGATACATAGAAACCTTCCATGAAAACTCAGAAGGTATTTCAGAGGAGCTAACTTTAAGTTACATACATATTTGAGTAGCTAACCTCACATGGTTATTGCTGTAGTTGTTGGCATATATCAAACAGTATCGATGTACAAGCTATTATTTATACTACTTTTATAATTGCTGTTTTTATTGCTGAGGTGCTAGATTTGTGGTACATTTTTTATATATTCAAGAAAAGGAGCCAGGCACGGTGGTGCATGCTTGTAATCCCAGCACTTTGGGAGGCTGAGACAGGAGAATTGCGAGTTCAAAGCCAACCTCAGCAATGACGAGGCACTATACAACTCGGTGAGACCCAGTCTCTACATAAAACACAAAATTGGGCTGGGGATGTGGCTCAGTGGTCAAGTACCCCTGAGTTCAATCTCCAGTACCCCCCCAAAGCAAACAAAGAGTTACCATGTAAAACTGGAAAACTTAAAAAACACATATACATAGTATAGACTATCACAAATTCTACCTGCCAAATTCTCCATTTAAACAAGTTACAAATATGTATCTCATTGGCAATAAAAGTTTGAAAGGAATAAGAAAAATAATTAAATTTAAAACTGTAACCATACCTTTACCACATAAGACATCTGAGCCTTGTAGAAATAAATAAATAGTTAGATAAGTAAATTCTCAAGACCTCAGTTTCTTTTTCATGAGCTTACCATGAAAATAAGTTAATTTGCAAAATCATATTCATCCATGCACTAGTTATTGAGTAAAATTCAATCACGTTATGGTTGACATTAATCTATGTATAGGGGATAACACTGTAAACAATGTAGACATTATGTGCCTTCTTGGAACTTGCATTCTAACAAGGAAAAAAGAAAAAACAAGTAAGAATAAATTAATAAACAAAGTAATTACAAACTGTGGTGGTGTGAAGAAGAAAATAAAGCACAGTTTTTTGCTAAAAAGTATTTCAAAAATTGCCCATCTCAAAGGATGAGGGTATTTGAGCTGAAACTTGAAGGAGAAAACAGTACCCAGGGAGAAAACCAGAAAGTGCAAAAACTTTGAATATGGGAAGAAACTGACATATTTGAGTGACAATGGTGAAATAATTATTGATGAAGTGAAGGAAATAGCACAGGAGAAGAGAAAAATGTTTGAAAGCAATGGCTCAAATAGGAGATCTGTATACTGTTTGACAGTCCAAATTCAAGGAGAGCCGTCAAAGAACTTAATGAGAGCAGCAGTAGAAAAGACATTGGATAATTTTTTTAAAAAATCACAGAGTCAGGACACCTTTAAATATCACAAGGGTCAAACAGAAAATTGTCAGTAAAATTTTAAAAAGTTTCTGAACATTATATAAAATGTAATTTAAAATTTATGAGACACAGCAAAAAATAATGCTTAGTGGGATCATTATATTGAAGAATAAATTAAATACTAAGTATTCAGGAGAAAATAAATAATAAAACATAGAGCCAAAACAAATGGAATTGAAAATAGGAAATCAATAAAGAAAACCCAACAAAAACAAAAGCTGACTTTTTTGGAAAGATTCATCAAATTGAGTAGGCAAACCAATAAATAAAATAAAATAAAGAAAGAAAGAGGAAGAGGACTAAAATTACAGAGATTATGGGCTATCACTGTAGATTCCAAGGATATTAAAAGCATAATAAAATAATACTTTGAACAATGTAGTGCCTACTAATTGGATAACCTAGGTAAATAGACCAATTTCTTAAAAGACATGATCAGCCAAAAGGCACACAAGAAGACAAGCTGAATAGGCCCATATATTTTAAATAAATTGAATTTATATTTAATAACATTTCCAAATAAGAAATCAAAGCTGACCTAGCTGAGTTCACTAATGAATTCTACTGATCATGTAAAAAATTTTTTACCAGTTTCTTTATAATCTTTCAGAGGATTGAAGAGTGAATACTTTGTAATTCATTCTATGAATTTAACATTGCCCATATGTCTAAAACAAAACACATGTTACAAGAATAGAAAACTTAAGGTCAATGTCCCTCATAAACTTGGATGTAGAAATTCTCAAGAAAATACTAACAAATCAAATCTAACAATATATATAATGAATTACATACCATGACCAAATGATATTTATCTCAGGTTTGCAAGGCTAGGTTAAGACACTGGAATGAATCTGACCTAAATCTCCTATGTATACATACAAATATACCACAATGAATCCCACCACTGTGCACATTCACAAGACACTAATTGAAATAAAACTATAAGTAAATAGCAGAAAGATCAGAAGAATAATAGAAGGAAGGGAACAGGAAGAGGAAGGAGGAGAAGGCAAAGGGAAGTACTGGGGACTGAATTAGAAGAAATTATATTCCATGCTTTATATAATTTTGTCAAAATATATTATATATTCTATATAGTTATGCCATGCATAACTAAAAAGAATCAATAAAAAGGAAAAATATAATTAAAAAAAGATTTAAAAAAAAGTCAGTTAATGTAATCTACCACATTAAAGGGTAAAGAAGAAAATTATAAGATCATACATAGATGCATACATAATAGATGCAGAAAAAACATTTGGCATAATTCAACATCCATTCATGATAAAAACTCTCAGCAAGTTAGGAATAGTGGGATACTTCTTCAACTTGATGAAGAGTACCTTCAGACACCATTCATTTAACATTGTACTTACTAGTGAGAAACTTGATTTTCCAAATAAGATCAGTGACATAGCAAATACTACTGTTAAACTTTTACTGGAAGTCCTAACTAATGTAAGACAAGTAACAAAATAAAAGATACCAATGTGGAAGGAAGAAACATAGCTGCCAATTTTTTTCATATAATATGATAATGTGTAGGAAATCTGAAAGAATAAACATAAAGTCTTGTGGAACTTATAAGAAATCAGAGCAATTTCATGAGATACAATATTAATATAAAACAGCAATCACTTTTTTATAAAACAGTAATGATAAATTTGGAATTAAAAATTCATTATTATTATGTTAGCATTCTAAAAATGAATTACTTAGTTATAAATATATTAAAATATGTAAAATATCTATGTCAAAACTATTAAACTTTGATAAAAATATCAAAGTTACTAAATAGACACTCCTTGTTTATGGATAGAAAGACTCAATATTGTCAAGATATTAATTATGTCCAATTTGTTCCATAAATTCAACACAATTCCAATCAAAATCACTGCAAGTTATTTTGAGATATCAAAAATGATTTCAACGTTTGTATGGAAAAGCAAGAGACACCAAATGACCACTCAACATTGAAGAAGGTGAGCAAAGAATATTGACGCTACCTATGTTCAAGGATTATTATAAAGCTAGAGTAATGAAGATGATGTGGTACTGAAATGCAATAGAAGACTAGATCAACGTATATAATAGAGGGTCTAGAAATAAAGTTGTATATAGTTAACTGATCTTGGGAAAATTAACAAGGCAAAACAATGGTGCAAATACAATAAAGCAAAATTATTACAAATTGTACTGGGATAAATGAACATCCATATGCAAAAAAAGATGAATTTATACAAAGACCTACAATATTCACTAAAATTAACTCAAAATAGATCAGAGACAGAAATATGAAAAACAATACTAAAAGACTCATAGAAGTAAGCACAGGAAATAATGTAGGTGAATTAGGGTATTGCTATGATGTTTTAGATACAACGCCGAGACCTGATTCATGAAAAAAGTACTGCTAAACTTGATTTCACTAAAATGAAAAACTCCTGTTTTGTGAAAGACAATGTTAGGAAAAGGAGATGATATTTCAAGAGATATATCTTATAAAGAATTACTCTCAAAATATACAAAGAATGCTTAAAACACAAAAATAAGAGAACAATCTGATCAAATGATGGGCCACAGAACTGAGCACACATCCCTCACCAAAGAAGATATATATGTACAAGGAAGTGTAAGGAAAATGCCCAATGTCAGATAACATTAGGGAATTTCGTGAAAAAACAATAACACACAACCTCATCCCTATGAGAATGTTCACCATCAGTTCACTGAAAATATCAACTACTGATGAGCTGATAGTGCAACATCAACTCTTATTCATTACTAATGGAAAAGCGCAGTGGTATAGGCATTTTGGAAAAGAGCTCCACCATTCTTTAAAAATTAAATATACTTATATATGTTCCAGCAATCATGGTTCTTGGTGTTTACCTCAATGAACTTCAAAAATTTGAATTCCACACAAAAACCTAAACATAGATACCAACAGCAGCTTTATTCAAAGTTGTCAAAACATATAAGGAAATAGGATGATCTTCAGTGTATGACTTCATGAATAAACATTGCATATCCAGACAACAGAACATTTTCAGCACTAACATGAAATGAGTTATCCATACATGAAAAGATATGGAGGAACTTTAATTCATATTACTAAGTAAAATAAGCCAATATGGAATGGTATACACTGTATAATTCAACATATATGATAGTCTAGAAAAGACAAAATTAAGTAGATAATAAAAAGATCAGTGGCTGTCTAGAGTTCGAAGGGAGGGAAATATGAACAGGAAAAAGACAAAGAATTTTTAAGGCAGTGAGGCTATTGTGTGTGCTACTGCAATAGTGAACATATAGTATTATCTATATATTTTCTTGTTTGTTTGTTTGTTGAGAGAGAAACCAGAGATTGAACTCAGGGGTACTCAACCACTGAACTGCATCACCAGTCCTTTTTTTATTTTATTTAGAGACAAGGTCTCACTGAGTTGCTTAGCACCTAGCTCAATTGTTGAAGCTGACTTTGAACTCATGATCCTTCTGCCTCAGCCTCCCGAGCTTCTGGGATGTGCCACTACATCTGGCGGTATATTTTTAAAACTCATAGAATGGACAGCACTAATGTAAATTGTGGATGATGATGTGACAGTGTAGGATCATTGTAACAATTTTACCACTCTTGTGCAGGATGAGGCAAGGTTTTACCTTTGTATGGACAGCAGCTGCATGGAAACTTGCTATGATTCTACATCTGTTCTTAAAACAGCCTGCTAATTTTTTAAAAATCACTAGTTATTATAAAGAGAATGTATTGTTAAAAGACACAAGCAGGGAAGCAGGGAGTCTGATTAGAATTTTGATACTAAACCTTCATGTAGCTGCACTAGATATCAAGAAAAATAAAAGGAGATAATCTATATTCTGGAGGTAGACTTACCAGGAATAGATGATTGCATGTGAATTAAGAAAAAGAAAACAAAGATGATTCAAGGTTCTTTAATTTTTAGTCTAGATGAATGATGATACTATTGGCTAAAATGAAGAAACTGGTGGAAGGAATACATTTTGCTTTTTATATTTAGTTTTAGTGAAAGATGGGGGGGTGAAAATATTGACACACTATATTCATGGTGTTATATTTCAAAAAGAAGTTAAACGTTGCACTGTGGACCACCTAAGGAATATGACTTACATTTGAGAGTCAATAGTAAGTAGATAGCTAATTTTATTAATTATGGAAGAAGATAAAATTGAGATTATATAAATAAAATGATATGATTGAATCCTGGAAGATTCCAAAATGTAGGGATCAAATAAAGAAAAAGAGGACAAAGAAGAAACAGATCAAATAACAAAAACCATAAAGATGCAACATGCCAATAGTTAGAAGTGTTTCTAGAAAATTGGATAAGGCAAATGAAAAAGTACAATATAGAGTTTAAGATGATAGAGTGCAACCCACACGCCTGGATTCTAAGCCAAGCCCCACCACAAACTAGGTGCATGATCATAGGAAAATTACTCTCTTTGTAGTACTTACTTTTCTCTGTGATATTATGATAATACTATTGCCAACTTCAGAGTTTTATTGTGAAATTAAATGAACTGCTAGATTTAAATCACCCAGAGCATGTGTGATATAGAGGAAATGTGATATGAGGGTCTACTCCTAAGGAACATATGATAAACTACTTTAGTTGATACTGAGAGAGTTAGAGGAGGGTCTAATGTCTACACTATTGATTTTGCCAACATGGTGGTAGTTGTTTCATTAATGAGATGGTTACAGAAGAACAGTAAGGATGGGAAACAAATTGGAGTATTAAAAATGAGTAAGAGGGTATCAATTGAAGATATTTTGTGTAAATAATTTTGTTGAGAAGGAGTGTATGTGACAGAGAGAGAAGTGGGTCCACACAAATAGAAACAAATCACAGAAAATGAATCCAGATGTAGAATTAAAGAGGACATTTTGTTAAATGGTTGCACTAAAACAGAAAACATGAATTTCTGAAAGAGGAAATGAGATTAAAACGCCCATTAGATAGTGGGATTTTGGTAAAATTAACCTAGTTTTTTTCATCAATATGTTAGTATCATTAATTACTAAATCATTCTTGATTAAGCCAGTACACTTCCACTGAAAGTTCAAGAAACAAACCCATATGATCTCAAGTTGAGTAAGAAATAAGAGATTGTCTCACATACCTGAATTCTGAATAGAACTAGCTTCACCTATGAATACAAGGCCACAAATAATGTTACCAGAACGCTTTCTCCTCCAAAACTGCTCACACACAGTATTCTTTAAGCAGTCTGTTTTAGCATCAAGAGTCAAACATTCTACTCCTTGGAGGAACATGGAAGGAAAAATGAGCTGCTTTTTAAAGATAGTTCAGGCATAGACCTTCTGAAATCTGTGGCTGCCAAATATAGCCAAGAATGTAGAATGCTTAAATTGTTTTGTACTGCATCAAGTGATCTTTCTGGGATTTAGGCTAAGTGAAATAAACACCTACCTTAATAACACACTAATTTTTCAATTCTACAAATATTTGTACCACACTGGTGCATTACAATAGATTAGTCGATTTATTGTTGCTCAATTGAATTTTTTATAGATGTTCCACATCAGGGACAATGGAACACAACAGGCTTGAACTACTAAAATGTGTCTACTATAGAAGAGAGAGAATTAATGTCTATGCAGGGACTGACATAGCAAGCAAAGCAGAATAAAACAAAAACGTGTCCATTCTGGTCATCCAGTAATGACCAGTTGGTTGATTGACCTGGTTTTGCACTCATATCCTCTTAAATGCATTCTGTGAATTTTTTGGTCCTTTCTTGTGCTAAGATCATGACAATGCATGTTGTATTTATCCTATTGTTATTATCTGTGGTTTTGTTGCCCTCGCTATAAATCTTTGTACATTTGAATTCTCTTTTGTAATAAACAATATTTTTTGCTAAACTGAATTTTTCTGCCCTTCGTGATACTTTCTTCTTATTTCATTCTGTAGTAGCTGCTTCACCCAATACTCTGTTTGGGGTTCCATTCCAAGGAAGCTGTGTTTACTGTGCTCTCTTTGCTTCCTGCCTCCTTCACTGCTACCTTCTCCTCTATTACATTTTCTATGGCCTCTTTACTTCTAAGCAGAGGTAACAAGTCATATCCATGATTTCCTGCCCAACCATTTGTTGGATCAGTGAATAATTCTCTCTACATGAGAACATATTTTTATATTTGTGCTTCCAAAATAAATTACACATTTTGAACATAAAAATCTGATTTCTTGGTTAAAGGACTCCAAGAGAAGAAAACACCCACATCAAATTTTAAAGAAATAGCTTCTAGTAGAAAAAAAATCTTTCATATTATAGTTTGCTGTGATAGTATAGTTCTGCTCTGATATATAGTTCTGCTATGATAGTATTTGAAAAGTTATATAATATGCTTTCAATACCCAGGCAAAAATAGCTTATCATGTTTTGCTCAATACGCAATGAATTTTTATATTTTTTCTTCTTCTAAATATTCCAGATTATTCTTCCTGTGTAGAAAATGATGGTGAGTGCAAATGGACACAGATTTGATATTAAACCTTCAACTTCCTCTCTATCTGTTGACTCAGATCATTTCCATTAAAACTTCTAAGTACTATGGCTATAAAGCAAAATGCTAAAAAACAAATGCATATTTCAAAAAAAACACAATTGTGAAAAAGATATCCAGTTGTAATTTTACATTCTTCTAAAGGCAACACCATTTTTAAGATTTTTTTAAAAAATTTTTTAGTTGTACATTAACACAATACCTTTATTTTATTTACTTGTTTTTACATGGTGCTGAGGATCGAACCCACTGCCTTACACATGGTAAGCAACTGCTCTACCACTGAGCCACAATCCCAGCCCCTTAAGATGTTTTTTAATACACATCTTGTGATCATTTCTGACTTGCGAGCAAATCATGTTCCTTTGGAGCACAGATGTCAGAAATATTGAACAGGCAGGTCTTACTGATTATTCAGTGGAGGTGTTTTTAATAAGTGTATCTTCAGTATCAAACTAATACTGAGAACTAATACTGAGAGAGTTTATTCGGGATTCTTCAAATAATTAAATTCTGGCTAGGTGGGACGGTGCATGCCTGTAATCCCAGCGACTATGGAGGCTGAGGCAGAAAAATTACAAGTTTAAACCAGCCTTAGCAATTTAGTGAGGCCCTAAGCAACTTAGTGAGACTCTGTCTCAAAATAAAACTTAAAATTAAAAAAAGGGCCAGAGATGTGACTCAATAGTTAAGCACTTCTAGGTTCAACAGCTGGTCCAAAAAAAGAAAGAAAAAAAAAATAAAGATCCATACCTCCATACCTTCAAAGGGTACCTAAGTATTTCTGGAGAAGAAAGAAAAAGAAAACGTTGTTTTAAAGTGTTTTATAGAGAACAAGAGAGAGAAAATATTCAAAATCCCTTGATGATTTACACCTCTTTTAGTTTGTCAAAGACATCTTCCATATGATCCAAGAAACCTCTCCAGATGATTATCATATTATAACAATTAAAATGAAAAAAAAAAAACATTTAAACCCTATACACACTATTGCTTCTTTCCATCTTAAAAGTCAAAAGAACTATGGAGTTCAGAGTACAATACAAATTTTTTTGAGGTGGAGGGCACATCTGGAAGTTCAGGGACACTTTTATTCAAATTTAAGAGGCATATTATTTACATTTTAATTCAGTTGAAATCCATTCAAATATATTAATGTGAAAGGATTTGAGACCACATTAAACATTTGATTTTGTTGATTATTTTCCTTGCTGTGAAGAAACTTTTTAGCTCGATGTGGTTTTATTTATTTATTTTTGCTTTTGTTTACTAAATGTTTTAGGTCAAATTCAAAAATTTATTTAAAACTTTGGACAAGAATCATTTCCCCTGTGATTTCTTCTGGATACTTTATGGCTTTAGTTCTCACATTAGACTCCTTAGTGCATATTTACTAATTTTTATGCAAGATGTAATTAGTGTCATTTTTATTATTGTTATACATATGGTTATGCAGTTTTCTCAGCAACATTCATTGAAGAGTCCATCTTTTCCTTTACAGTGCATTCTTAGCAACTTGCAAAAAATTAGCCCACTTTGTAGATGTGGATTTATTTCTAGGCTTTCAGGTCTATTTCACTATCCATATATCTGGTTTGTTTTTGTTTTCCCATTTCCATACTGTTTTGTTACTATAACTATATACTACAGTTTGAAATCATGAAGTGTGGTACCTGCAGCTTTGCTCTTTTTTCTCAAGATTGCTTCAGTTATCTGGAATATTTTGTGGCTTCCTATGAATGTTGCAATTTTATATCTGGTAAGGGTTAATACACAAAATATTGAAGGAATCTCTACAAATTGACAACCACCACCACCACCACCACCACCACCACAACAACAACAACAAAAACCCCACAATCTCATTTAAATTTAAGCAATTACTTGAAAGGACATTTCTTCCAAAGAAGACATATAAATTACCAAAAAGTACATGAAAAGATGTTCAACATCATTGATCATCAGGTAAACACAAATCAAAACTACAATGTGATATCGCTTCACATCTTATAGGATAGCTGCTATTAAAGTACAGGTTATAACAGATTTTACTGGGGACATGAAGGAAAAGAGAGCCCCTTTGTTCACTGCTAGTGGCAATGTAAAATTGGTGCATCCATAATGGAAAACTGTGGAGAGCAGTGACCTGAGCCAGGGCCTCTGACTCTCTCGTGGCTGCATTTGCAATGGAAGCCACCTGTGCGAAGGTGCAGGTCAAGATTCCTCAGTTGCTCTGGTGATACTGGCCTGAGAGGGCTCTGTGCAAAAGTGCACAGCTTTATGAGTCAAAGCCTTGAGTTTAAATACCAAATCCCAAGGATAGAGAATTCTGAGCAAAACAAGATGACCCCAATGTCCTGCCAGTCCTGCATCCTTCAGATTGCCTGCTTTGCTGAAACTTTCCAAAAAATAACCATTTGAGGAAACCTATATAACAAATATGCTGAGCTAGTGCTGACATCAGTCTTCTCCCATCAAGGATTGGCTGAGTCACCTGGCCCCATCTTTTTCTCTGTCTGTCTGTCTTTTCTTCATCTCCCATCTCACCTCCTCCAGTTTCTGAATTAATGGCCCAGGCATGAGGCCGTGGCAGAAAACAGTTTGGGAGGTTCCTCCAAAAATAAAAATAGGAGTTCCATTCTAGGGTTCCTGCGGACCAGCAGGAGCACAGAGGGCCCAAATCTGCCCTCAGGAAACTCCACGAGTGTCCAGCCAAAGGGAGACCAGGGACTGCTAGCCACTAGCCACAGGGGAGCCCAAATTCTGGGTAAGAGTGGCTGCACAGACCCCAGCATGAGCCAGCCCTGCCCAAGTGTGGTCTGGGCCCACTTCAGTTCTGCTCCAGAGTTCCTGTTGTCAGGCAAGACAGAAGGCCCAAAACTGCCCTTAGGGAATGCCAGGGGTGCCTAGCTGAAGGCTGACCAGAGGCTGCTATCCTCCAGCCCCAGGGGAGCTCACACTCACTGTAAGGGTCGCACACAGACTCTCTTGCCTGTAACCCTGCCTAAGTGAGACCTGGGCCTGCCTCCAGCATCCAGCTCCACTCCAGAGTTCCTGTTCACCAGCAGGAGCACAAGAGAGGGGCAAAACAGCCCTCAGGGGCCGCCTCAGGAGCCCAGGCAAGGCCACTCCCACTGCCCTCTAGAGGTACATCCACTACATCTGCCATCAACTTTAGTGGCAGTAGTGCCCATCTGGGGACACTAGGGGAAGAGAAGTAGCTCCAAGGTGAGACACAGGTAATCTGGACTGTCAACACAAGATTATAGGATAGAAGCTGCAAAATCTCAGATCAGTATTTCAAGAAAGGAAGATACACAATCAACATGAAAAAACAAGGGAGAAAGTACCCCAAATAAACCTTGATACCACTGTAACAGAATCCATTGTAAACACAGTTGATGAAATGTCAGAGAAAGAACTTAGAATGTACATAATTAAAATGATCAGTGAATTAAAGAATGACATAAGTGAGCAATTACAGGCAAAAGTTGATCAATCCAACAAAGAAATAGGAGAGCAAATAAAGGCAACCATTGATCATTCTAACAAAGAGATAAGAGAACAATTACAAGTAGCAAAATATTACTTTAAGAAAGAGTTAGAGATCGTGAAAAAAAAAACAATCAGAAATTCTTGAAATGAAGGAAACAATAAATCAAATAAAAAACTCAACAGAAAGCATCACCAGAAGACTAGATCACCTGGAAGACAGAACCTCGGATAATGAAGACAATATATACAATCTTGAAAATAAACTTGACCATACAGTGAAGATGGTAAAAAATCATGAACAGAACATACAAGAAATATGGACAGCATCAAAAGACCAAATCTAAGATTTATTGGGATAAAAGAAGGCACAGAATTTCAAACCAAAGGAATGCACAATCTCTTCAATGAAATATCAGAAAATTTCCCAAATATGAAAAATGAAGTGGAAAATCAAATACAAGAGGCTTACAGGACACCAAACGTACAAAATTTCAGCAGATCTACAGCAAGGCACATTATAATGAAAATGCCCAACACAGAGAAAAAGGATAGAATTTTAAAGGCTGCAAGAGAGAGGAACCAGATTACATACAAGGGGAGACCAATTTGGATGTCAGCAAATTTTTCAACCCAGACCCTAAAAGCCAGGAGATCATGGAATAACATATTCCAAGCCCTGAAAGACAATGGATGCCAACCAAGAATCCTATATCCAGCAAAATTGAGCTTCAGATTTGATGATGAAATAAAAACCTTCCATGATAAACAAAAGTTAAAAGAATTTACAGCAAGAAAGCCTGCACTACACAGCATACTCGGCAAAATATTCCATCAGAAGGAAATGATAACCAACAATGAAAATTTAAAAAGAGAGGAACTACACTAGAGGAAAGACCATTTAAAAGAGAAAACAAGTCAAGGAAAAAACCAAAAACAAACCAAAATGACCGAAATTACAAATCATATTTCAATAATAACCCTGAATGTAAATGGCCTAAATGCACCAATTAAAAGACATATACTGACAGACTGGATCAAAAAAAAAAAAAAAGACTCAACAATATTCTGTCTTCAAGAGACTCATCTTACAGGAAAAGATATTCACAGACTGAAAGTGAAAGGGTGGGAAAAAACATATCACTCACATGGACCCCACAAACAAGCAGGAGTTTCCATCCTCATATCAAATAAAGTGGACTTCAAACCAAAGATGGTGAAAAGAGATAAAGAAGATCATTTCATTCTTCTTAAGGGAATTATACGTCAACAAAACATAACAATCATAAATATCTAAGCCCCAAATAATGGGGTTTCTACGTATATCAAACAAATCCTTCTCAAATACAATAATCAAATAGACCACAACACAATAATACTTAGAGACTTTAACACAGCTCTCTCACCATTGGATAGATCTTCCAAACAAAAGCTTAATAAAGAAACCATAGATCTCAATGAAACTATCAATAATTTAGACTTAACAGACATATATAGAGTGTTCCATCCATCAACGAGTGAATACACTTTTTTCTCAGCAGCACATGGATCCTTTTCTAAAATAGATCATATGTTATGTCACAAAGCCAGTCTTAGCAAATACAAAAAAATAGAGATACTACCCTGCATCCTATCTGACCACAATGGAATAAAATTTAAAATCAATGACAGATTAAAAAACAGAAACCACTCCATCACCTGGAAACTAAATAAAATGCTATTGAATGATGCATGGATAACAGAAGACATCAGGGAAGAGATAAAAAAAATTCTTAGAGGTAAATGAAAACTCTGATACAGCATATCAAAATCACTGGAATGCCATGAAGGCAGTGCTAAAAGGAAAATTCATTGCACTAAACTCATTCATTAGAAGAAGTAAAAGTTAACAAATAAATGAATTGACTCTTCGTCTCAAAGCCTTAGAAAAGGAAGAACAAATTAACACCAAAAGAAGTAGAAGACAGGAAATAATCAAAATTAGGGCTGAAATCAATGAAATTGAAACAAAACAAACAGTTAAAAAAATTGACAAGACAAAAAGCTGGTTCTTTGAAAAAATAAACAAAATTGACCAACCCTTACCCACTCTAATGAAAATAAGAAGGGAGAAAACCCTAATTACTAAAATTTGTGATGAAAAAGGAAGTATCATGACAGACACTACTGAAATACAAAGGATAATTAGAAACTATTTTGAAAATTTATACTCCAGTAAAATAGAAAACCCTGAAGACACCAACAAATTTCTAGAGGCATATGACCTACCCAAACTGAACCAAGAGGACATACACAACTTAAACAGATCAATTTCAAGCAAGGAAATAGAAGAT